>JAAOOA010002124.1:40000-57500 GCA_012861695.1 Trematomus loennbergii
GGACAGGTGAGACAGTTGAGACAGTTTGGACAGGTGAGACAGGTGAGACAGGTGAGACAGTTGAGACAGGTGAGACAGGTGAGACAGGTGAGACATTAACAGACTGACAGGTGAGACAGTTTGGACAGGTGAGACAGTTGAGACAGTTTGGACAGGTGAGACAGGTGAGACAGTTTGGACAGGTGAGACAGGTGAGACAGTTGAGACAGGTGAGACAGGTGAGACATTAACAGACTGACAGGTGAGACAGGTGAGACAGTTGAGACAGGTGAGACAGGTGAGACATTAACAGACTGACAGGTGAGACAGGTGAGACAGGTGAGACAGTTGAGACAGGTGAGACAGGTGAGACAGGTGAGACATTAACAGACTGACAGGTGAGACAGGTGAGACAGGTGAGACAGTTGAGACAGGTGAGACAGGTGAGACAGGTGAGACATTAACAGACTGACAGGTGAGACAGTTTGGACAGTTGGACAGGTGAGACAGGTGAGACAGTTTGGACAGGTGAGACAGGTGAGACAGGTGAGACAGGTGAGACAGGTGAGACAGGTGAGACATTAACAGACTGACAGGTGCAGCCCTCTGGACTTTCTCTTCTGATGAAAAACACATTTGATTTGAAGCTCGTCTCACTTTTCTTGTTAAACTGACATAAACACCATCAGTACCTGATCTACCTCCACCTGTACCTGATCTACCTCCACCTGTACCTGATCTACCTCCACCTGTACCTGATCTACCTCCACCTGTACCTGATCTACCTCCACCTGTACCTGATCTACCTCCACCTGATCTACCTCTACCTGTACCTGATCTACCTCCACCTGTACCTGATCTACCTCCACCTCCACCTGAACCTGATCTACCTCCACCTGTACCTGATCTACCTCCACCTGTACCTGATCTACCTCCACCTGTACCTGATCTACCTCCACCTGATCTACCTCTACCTGTACCTGATCTACCTCCACCTGTACCTGATCTACCTCCACCTCCACCTGAACCTGATCTACCTCCACCTGTACCTGATCTACCTCCACCTGGACCTGATCTACCTCCACCTGTACCTGATCTACCTCCACCTGTACCTGATCTACCTCCACCTGTACCTGATCTACCTCCACCTGGACCTGATCTACCTCCACCTGTACCTGATCTACCTCGACCTGTACCTGATCTACCTCCACCTGATCTACCTCCACCTGTACCTGATCTACCTCCACCTGTACCTGATCTACCTCCACCTGTACCTGATCTACCTCCACACCTGAACCTGATCTACCTCCACCTGTACCTGATCTACCTCCACCTGTACCTGATCTACCTCCACCTGTACCTGATCTACCTCCACCTGTACCTGATCTACCTCCACTTGTACCTGATCTACCTCCACCTGTACCTGATCTACCTCCACTTGTACCTGATCTACCTCCACCTGGACCTGATCTACCTCCACTTGTACCTGATCTACCTCCACCTGAACCTGATCTACCTCCACCTGTACCTGATCTACCTCCCCTGTACCTGATCTACCTCCACCTGTACCTGCAGCAACCACTTCTTCGTGAGATGACGTTCTTGTCGTCAGGACATTTGCATCTCGAGCAATAATAGCTCTATTGATTTAGAGATGAGAGCAAGTGAGTGACCACATTTCTCATTTCTATATAAGTACAGTCCATTTGAACCACCACAGAAGCTTCAGTGTGAGGCTGAAGCTTCAGTGTGAGGCTGAAGCTTCAGTGTGAGGCTGAAGCTTCAGTGTGAGGCTGAAGTTTCAGTGTGAGGCTGAAGCTTCAGTGTGAGGCTGAAGCTTCAGTGTGAGGCTGAAGCTTCAGTGTGAGGCTGAAGCTTCAGTGTGAGGCTGAAGCTTCTGTGTGAGGCTGAAGCTTCTGTGTGAGGCTGAAGCTTCAGTGTGAGGCTGAAGCTTCTGTGTGAGGCTGAAGCTTCAGTGTGAGGCTGAAGCTTCAGTGTGAGGCTGAAGCTTCAGTGTGAGGCTGAAGCTTCTACAACTGTATTGGACTTTCAGGAAACCTTTCTCCAGATCAATGTTCGTATTATGAGCCGTTGGTAGCTATAGTGATGTTCAACTTGGTCGTGAAGACGTTCCTTATTCCTGACGTAATGCTTCGGGCTTCGTTCTCACTACAGCGTCAGATATCAGACATTTCTACGTGAAGCAAAGACGTCTTCTGGTCCAAACAGCTACTTGAATGAATGAAGACATATAGAACTGTATTAATAAAGCAGCTTTCATGCACAAGCGTTTCTCCTGTAGAGACATTTATTTGACTCATTTCTTTCATAGTGGGGTTATTTCTAATTTTAGCATCCTCATTTGAATTGTAATGATGGCATTTGTGTCGGTGGCATTTCTCTTTATTCAGGTGCGTCACAAACTGAATAAACATCTCGCTTTGTGTTTTAAATTCTGGAGAAAAGCTTTCAGAGCGCTGAGGCTAGCATCCATTCCTCCTGGGCTCAGAGCAATACAACCTGTCTGCCCACCACAACAGACACACACACACACACACACACACACACACACACACACACACACACACACACACACACACACACACACACACACACACACACACACACACACACACACACACACACACACACACACACACACACACACACACACACACACACTCTACAGGCAACTGACAGGTTTCATTTACCAGCCCCCACTTCTCTCTGTCAGCATCCTACAGAGAGTGTGTGTGTGTGTGTGTGTAGTGTGTGCAGTGTGTGTGTGTGGTCTATATAAAGGTATTGCAGTACAGTGTGTGTGTGTGTGTGTGTGTGTGGTGTGTGTGTGTGTGTGTTATATAAAGGTATTGCAGACAGTGTGTGTGGGCTGTGTTCAGTATCTCCTACTAAGCGTTTCCAGGCGAGTTAATGAGGCTGTCACTGAGAGGCTCTTATTTTGAAAGGGAACACATGCTGTCTGTCACTCTGAGAAACTTTTCTTTAATTGATTTCCTCGTTAAATCTCTGGTTTATTATGCATCCTGTTTTTATGTTGTATCATTTCATGTCCTGCCTGTTGTTTCCCTCCTCCTCCTCCTCCTCCTCCTCCTCCTCCTCCCTCCTCCTCTCCTCTCCTCCTCCTCCTCCTATGTCCTCTCACGCAGTCGTACCTCGAGGGTCTCGTTCACCCTGTCTCTGTTTCTGTGTTCCTCCAGAGTCTGATTCACATGCAGATACTGAAGGTTTTCCACCCCCCAAAATAAAACCCAGCCTCCTGGCGCTCGTCTGCTCTCACAATAAGATATCAATCTCTTTTTATGGACCTTTAAGTGTCTTTCCCTTCTTTATTATACCTCCTCGTCTGGAGCATCCTCACCCTGTTGGAATACTTCAACACACTTAGACCTTTAGCTTGTGGTAAACATATCTATTGTTTTAACATCTAAAGTCCTAGTCATCTTTACCTGTGCTCTAGTCTAAGTCCTAGTTATCTTTACCTGTGCTCTAGTCTAAGTCCTAGTCATCAGTACCTGTGCTCTAGTCTAAGTCCTAGTCATCTTACCTGTGCTCTAGTCTAAGTCCTAGTCATCTTTACCTGTGCTCTAGTCTAAGTCCTAGTCATCTTTACCTGTGATCTAGTCTAAGTCCTAGTCATCAGTACCTGTGATCTAGTCTAAGTCCTAGTCATCGTACCTGTGCTCTAGTCTAAGTCCTAGTCATCTTTACCTGTGATCTAGTCTAAGTCCTAGTCATCGTACCTGTGATCTAGTCTAAGTCCTAGTCATCTACCTGTGCTAGTCTAAGTCCTAGTCATCATTACCTGTGCTCTAGTCTAAGTCCTAGTCATCATACCTGTGCTCTAGTCTAAGTCCTAGTCATCTTTACCTGTGCTCTAGTCTAAGTCCTAGTCATCTTACCTGTGCTCTAGTCTAAGTCCTAGTCATCTTACCTGTGCTCTAGTCTAAGTCCTAGTCATCTTACCTGTGCTCTAGTCTAAGTCCTAGTCATCAGTACCTGTGCTCTAGTCTAAGTCCTAGTCATCTTTACCTGTGCTCTAGTCTAAGTCCTAGTCATCTTTACCTGTGCTCTAGTCTAAGTCCTAGTCATCTTACCTGTGCTCTAGTCTAAGTCCTAGTCATCATTACCTGTGCTCTAGTCTAAGTCTAAGTCCTAGTCATCATTACCTGTGCTCTAGTCTAAGTCTAAGTCCTAGTCATCAGTACCTGTGCTCTAGTCTAAGTCCTAGTCATCAGTACCTGTGCTCTAGTCTAAGTCCTAGTCATCAGTACCTGTGCTCTAGTCTAAGTCCTAGTCATCATTACCTGTGCTCTAGTCTAAGTCCTAGTCATCATTACCTGTGCTCTAGTCTAAGTCTAAGTCCTAGTCATCATTACCTGTGCTCTAGTCTAAGTCTAAGTTAGTCATCAGTACCTGTGATCTAGTCTAAGTCCTAGTCATCATTACCTGTGCTCTAGTCTAAGTCCTAGTCATCATTACCTGTGCTCTAGTCTAAGTCCTAGTCATCTTACCTGTGCTCTAGTCTAAGTCCTAGTCATCAGTACCTGTGCTCTAGTCTAAGTCCTAGTCATCATTACTGTGCTCTAGTCTAAGTCCTAGTCATCTTTACCTGTGCTCTAGTCTAAGTCCTAGTCATCATTACCTGTGCTCTAGTCTAAGTCCTAGTCATCAGTACCTGTGCTCTAGTCTAAGTCCTAGTCATCTTTACCTGTGCTCTAGTCTAAGTCCTAGTCATCATTACCTGTGCTCTAGTCTAAGTCCTAGTCATCTTTACCTGTGCTCTAGTCTAAGTCCTAGTCATCATTACCTGTGCTCTAGTCTAAGTCCTAGTCATCATTACCTGTGCTCTAGTCTAAGTCCTAGTCATCATTACCTGTGCTCTAGTCTAAGTCCTAGTCATCAGTACCTGTGCTCTAGTCTAAGTCCTAGTCATCTTACCTGTGCTCTAGTCTAAGTCCTAGTCATCATTACCTGTGCTCTAGTCTAAGTCCTAGTCATCATTACCTGTGCTCTAGTCTAAGTCCTAGTCATCATTACCTGTGCTCTAGTCTAAGTCCTAGTCATCAGTACCTGTGCTCTAGTCTAAGTCCTAGTCATCATTACCTGTGCTCTAGTCTAAGTCCTAGTCATCATTACCTGTGCTCTAGTCTAAGTCCTAGTCATCATTACCTGTGCTCTAGTCTAAGTCCTAGTCATCTTTACCTGTGCTCTAGTCTAAGTCCTAGTCATCATTACCTGTGCTCTAGTCTAAGTCCTAGTCATCTGTACCTGTGCTCTAGTCTAAGTCCTAGTCATCTTTACCTGTGCTCTAGTCTAAGTCCTAGTCATCTTACCTGTGCTCTAGTCTAAGTCCTAGTCATCTTTACCTGTGCTCTAGTCTAAGTCCTAGTCATCAGTTACCTGTGCTCTAGTCTAAGTCCTAGTCATCAATACCTGTGCTCTAGTCTAAGTCCTAGTCATCATTACCTGTGCTCTAGTCTAAGTCCTAGTCATCATACCTGTGCTCTAGTCTAAGTCCTAGTCATCATTACCTGTGCTCTAGTCTAAGTCCTAGTCATCATACCTGTGATCTAGTCGAAGTCCTAGTCATCATTACCTGTGCTCTAGTCTAAGTCCTAGTCATCTACCTGTGATCTAGTCTAAGTCCTAGTTATCTACCTGTGCTCTAGTCTAAGTCCTAGTCATCTTTACCTGTGCTCTAGTCTAAGTCCTAGTCATCTACCTGTGCTCTAGTCTAAGTCCTAGTCATCTTTACCTGTGCTCTAGTCTAAGTCCTAGTCATCTTACCTGTGATCTCTAGTCTAAGTCTAAGTCATCTTTACCTGTGATCTAGTCTAAGTCCTAGTCATCTTTACCTGTGCTCTAGTTTAAGTCCTAGTCATCAGTACCTGTGCTCTAGTCTAAGTCCTAGTCATCATTACCTGTGCTCTAGTCTAAGTCTAGTCCTTTATACCTGTGCTCTAGTCTAAGTCCTAGTCATCTTACCTGTGCTCTAGTCTAAGTCCTAGTCATCATTACCTGTGCTCTAGTCTAAGTCCTAGTCATCATTACCTGTGCTCTAGTCTAAGTCCTAGTCATCTACCTGTGATCTAGTCTAAGTCCTAGTCATCATTACCTGTGCTCTAGTCTAAGTCTAGTCATCTTTACCTGTGCTCTAGTCTAAGTCCTAGTCATCATTACCTGTGCTCTAGTCTAAGTCTAGTCATCTACCTGTGATCTAGTCTAAGTCCTAGTCATCATTACCTGTGCTCTAGTCTAAGTCCTAGTCATCATTACCTGTGCTCTAGTCTAAGTCCTAGTCATCATTACCTGTGCTCTAGTCTAAGTCCTAGTCATCATTTACCTGTGCTCTAGTCTAAGTCCTAGTCATCATTACCTGTGCTCTAGTCTAAGTCCTAGTCATCATTACCTGTGCTCTAGTCTAAGTCCTAGTCATCTTTACCTGTGCTCTAGTCTAAGTCCTAGTCATCATTACCTGTGATCTAGTCTAAGTCCTAGTCATCGTTACCTGTGCTCTAGTCTAAGTCCTAGTCATCTTACCTGTGCTCTAGTCTAAGTCCTAGTCATCATACCTGTGCTCTAGTCTAAGTCCTAGTCATCATTACCTGTGCTCTAGTCTAAGTCCTAGTCATCAGTACCTGTGCTCTAGTCTAAGTCCTAGTCATCATTACCTGTGCTCTAGTCTAAGTCCTAGTCATCTTTACCTGTGCTCTAGTCTAAGTCCTAGTCATCATACCTGTGCTCTAGTCTAAGTCCTAGTCATCAGTACCTGTGCTCTAGTCTAAGTCCTAGTCATCTTTACCTGTGCTCTAGTCTAAGTCCTAGTCATCAGTACCTGTGCTCTAGTCGAAGTCCTAGTCATCAATACCTGTGCTCTAGTCTAAGTCCTAGTCATCATACCTGTGCTCTAGTCTAAGTCCTAGTCATCTTTACCTGTGCTCTAGTCTAAGTCCTAGTCATCTTACCTGTGCTCTAGTCTAAGTCCTAGTCATCAGTACCTGTGCTCTAGTCTAAGTCCTAGTCATCTACCTGTGCTCTAGTCTAAGTCCTAGTCATCAGTACCTGGCTCTAGTCTAAGTCTAATCCTAGTCATTTACCTGTGCTCTAGTCTAAGTCCTAGTCATCAGTACCTGTGCTCTAGTCTAAGTCCTAGTCATCTTACCTGTGCTCTAGTCTAAGTCCTAGTCATCTTTACCTGTGCTCTAGTCTAAGTCCTAGTCATCTTTACCTGTGCTCTAGTCTAAGTCTAGTCATCAGTACCTGTGCTCTAGTCTAAGTCCTAGTCATCTTACCTGTGCTCTAGTCTAAGTCCTAGTCATCAGTACCTGTGCTCTAGTCTAAGTCCTAGTCATCTTACCTGTGATCTAGTCTAAGTCCTAGTCATCTTTACCTGTGCTCTAGTCTAAGTCCTAGTCATCTTTACCTGTGCTCTAGTCTAAGTCCTAGTCATCATACCTGTGCTCTAGTCTAAGTCAAGTCCTAGTCATCTTTACCTGTGCTCTAGTCTAAGTCCTAGTCATCAGTACCTGTGCTCTAGTCTAGTCCTAGTTATTACCTGTGCTCTAGTCTAAGTCCTAGTCATCTTTACCTGTGCTCTAGTCTAAGTCCTAGTCATCTTTACCTGTGCTCTAGTCTAAGTCCTAGTCATCTTTACCTGTGCTCTAGTCTAAGTCCTAGTCATCATTACCTGTGCTCTAGTCTAAGTCCTAGTCATCATTACCTGTGCTCTAGTCTAAGTCCTAGTTATCTTACCTGTGCTCTAGTCTGAAGTCCTAGTCATCAGTACCTGTGCTCTAGTCTAAGTCCTAGTCATCATTACCTGTGCTCTAGTCTAAGTCCTAGTTATCTTTACCTGTGCTCTAGTCTAAGTCCTAGTCATCTTACCTGTGCTCTAGTCTAAGTCCTAGTCATCTACCTGTGCTCTAGTCTAAGTCCTAGTCATCAGTACCTGTGCTCTAGTCTAAGTCCTAGTCATCATACCTGTGCTCTAGTCTAAGTCCTAGTCATCATACCTGTGCTCTAGTCTAAGTCCTAGTCATCATTACCTGTGCTCTAGTCTAAGTCCTAGTCATCATACCTGTGCTCTAGTCTAAGTCCTAGTCATCTTTACCTGTGCTCTAGTCTAAGTCCTAGTCATCTTACCTGTGCTCTAGTCTAAGTCTAGTCATCTTTACCTGTGATCTAGTCTAAGTCCTAGTCATCAGTACCTGTGCTCTAGTCTAAGTCCTAGTTATCTTTACCTGTGCTCTAGTCTAAGTCCTAGTCATCTACCTGTGCTCTAGTCTAAGTCCTAGTCATCTACCTGTGCTCTAGTCTAAGTCCTAGTCATCAGTACCTGTGCTCTAGTCTAAGTCCTAGTCATCATTACCTGTGCTCTAGTCTAAGTCCTAGTTATCTTTACCTGTGCTCTAGTCTAAGTCCTAGTCATCTTTACCTGTGCTCTAGTCTAAGTCCTATCATCAGTACCTGTGCTCTAGTCTAAGTCCTAGTCATCATTACCTGTGCTCTAGTCTAAGTCCTAGTCATCATTACCTGTGCTCTAGTCTAAGTCCTAGTCATCTTACCTGTGCTCTAGTCTAAGTCCTAGTTCTTACCTGTGCTCTAAGTCTAAGTCCTAGTCATCATACCTGTGCTCTAGTCTAAGTCCTAGTCATCAGTACCTGTGCTCTAGTCTAAGTCTAGTCATCATTACCTGTGCTCTAGTCTAAGTCCTAGTCATCAGTACCTGTGCTCTAGTCTAAGTCCTAGTCATCAGTACCTGTGCTCTAGTCTAAGTCTAAGTCCTATCATACCTGTGCTCTAGTCTTAGTCATCATTACCTGTGCTCTAGTCTAAGTCTAAGTCCTAGTCGTCATTACCTGTGCTCTAGTCTAAGTCAGTCATTACCTGTGCTCTAGTCTAAGTCCTAGTCATCATACCTGTGCTCTAGTCTAAGTCCTAGTCATCATTACCTGTGCTCTAGTCTAGTCTAGTCCTATCTTTACCTGTGCTCTAGTCTAAGTCTAGTCATCATTCCTGTGCTCTAGTCTAAGTCCTAGTTATCTACCTGTGCTCTAGTCTAAGTCCTAGTCATCAGTACCTGTGCTCTAGTCTAAGTCCTAGTCATCTTACCTGTGCTCTAGTCTAAGTCCTAGTCATCATACCTGTGCTCTAGTCTAAGTCCTAGTCATCTTTACCTGTGATCTAGTCTAAGTCCTAGTCATCTTTACCTGTGATCTAGTCTAAGTCCTAGTCATCTTACCTGTGCTCTAGTCTAAGTCCTAGTCATCATTACCTGTGATCTAGTCTAAGTCCTAGTCATCATACCTGTGCTCTAGTCTAAGTCCTAGTCATCTTACCTGTGCTCTAGTCTAAGTCCTAGTCATCTTACTGTGCTCTAGTCTAAGTCCTAGTCATCTTACCTGTGCTCTAGTCTAAGTCCTAGTCATCATTTACCTGTGCTCTAGTCTAAGTCCTAGTCATCATTACCTGTGCTCTAGTCTAAGTCCTAGTCATCATTACCTGTGCTCTAGTCTAAGTCCTAGTCATCTTTACCTGTGCTCTAGTCTAAGTCCTAGTCATCATACCTGTGCTCTAGTCTAAGTCCTAGTCATCATACCTGTGCTCTAGTCTAAGTCCTAGTCATCAGTACCTGTGCTCTAGTCTAAGTCCTAGTCATCATTACCTGTGCTCTAGTCTAAGTCCTAGTCATCAGTACCTGTGATCTAGTCTAAGTCCTAGTCATCAATACCTGTGCTCTAGTCTAAGTCCTAGTCATCAGTACCTGTGCTCTAGTCTAAGTCTAGTCATCATTACCTGTGCTCTAGTCTAAGTCCTAGTCATCAGTACCTGTGCTCTAGTCTAAGTCCTAGTCATCAATACCTGTGCTCTAGTCTAAGTCCTAGTCATCAGTACCTGTGCTCTAGTCTAAGTCCTAGTCATCTTACCTGTGATCTAGTCTAAGTCCTAGTCATCTACCTGTGCTCTAGTCTAAGTCCTAGTCATCAGTACCTGTGCTCTAGTCTAAGTCCTAGTCATCTTTACCTGTGCTCTAGTCTAAGTCCTAGTCATCAGTACCTGTGCTCTAGTCTAAGTCCTAGTCATCTACCTGTGATCTAGTCTAAGTCCTAGTCATCAGTACCTGTGCTCTAGTCTAAGTCCTAGTCATCTACCTGTGCTCTAGTCTAAGTCCTAGTCATCATTACCTGTGCTCTAGTCTAAGTCTAGTCATCTTACCTGTGCTCTAGTCTAAGTCCTAGTCATCATTACCTGTGCTCTAGTCTAAGTCCTAGTCATCTTACCTGTGCTCTAGTCTAAGTCCTAGTCATCTGTACCTGTGCTCTAGTCTAAGTCCTAGTTATCACCTGTGCTCTAGTCTAAGTCCTAGTCATCAGTACCTGTGCTCTAGTCTAAGTCCTAGTCATCATTACCTGTGCTCTAGTCTAAGTCCTAGTCATCAGTACCTGTGCTCTAGTCTAAGTCCTAGTCATCTTTACCTGTGCTCTAGTCTAAGTCCTAGTCATCAGTACCTGTGCTCTAGTCTAAGTCCTAGTCATCTACCTGTGCTCTAGTCTAAGTCCTAGTCATCAGTACCTGTGCTCTAGTCTAAGTCCTAGTCATCATTACCTGTGCTCTAGTCTAAGTCTTAGTCATCTTACCTGTGCTCTAGTCTAAGTCCTAGTCATCATACCTGTGCTCTAGTCTAAGTCCTAGTCATCATTACCTGTGCTCTAGTCTAAGTCCTAGTTATCTTACCTGTGCTCTAGTCTAAGTCCTAGTCATCTTTACCTGTGCTCTAGTCTAAGTCCTAGTCATCATTACCTGTGCTCTAGTCTAAGTCCTAGTCATCATTACCTGTGCTCTAGTCTAAGTCCTAGTCATCATTACCTGTGCTCTAGTCTAAGTCCTAGTCATCTGTACCTGTGCTCTAGTCTAAGTCCTAGTCATCTTACCTGTGCTCTAGTCTAAGTCCTAGTCATCATACCTGTGCTCTAGTCTAAGTCCTAGTCATCTACCTGTGCTCTAGTCTAAGTCCTAGTCATCATTACCTGTGCTCTAGTCTAAGTCCTAGTCATCAGTACCTGTGCTCTAGTCTAAGTCCTAGTCATCTTACCTACCTGTGCTCTAGTCTAAGTCCTAGTCATCATTACCTGTGCTCTAGTCTAAGTCCTAGTCATCTACCTGTGCTCTAGTCTAAGTCCTAGTCATCATTACCTGTGCTCTAGTCTATCCTAGTCATTTTACCTGTGCTCTAGTCTAAGTCCTAGTCATCTGTACCTGTGCTCTAGTCTAAGTCCTAGTCATCTTTACCTGTGCTCTAGTCTAAGTCCTAGTCATCATTACCTGTGCTCTAGTCTAAGTCCTAGTCATCTTACCTGTGCTCTAGTCTAAGTCCTAGTCATCAGTACCTGTGCTCTAGTCTAAGTCCTAGTCATCTTTACCTGTGCTCTAGTCTAAGTCCTAGTCATCAGTACCTGTGCTCTAGTCTAAGTCCTAGTCATCATTACCTGTGCTCTAGTCTAAGTCCTAGTCATCTTACCTGTGCTCTAGTCTAAGTCCTAGTCATCATTACCTGTGCTCTAGTCTAAGTCCTAGTCATCAGTACCTGTGATCTAGTCTAAGTCCTAGTCATCATTACCTGTGCTCTAGTCTAAGTCCTAGTCATCATTACCTGTGCTCTAGTCTAAGTCCTAGTCATCTTACCTGTGCTCTAGTCTAAGTCCTAGTATCAGTACCTGTGCTCTAGTCTAAGTCCTAGTCATCAGTACCTGTGCTCTAGTCTAAGTCCTAGTCATCAGTACCTGTGCTCTAGTCTAAGTCCTAGTCATCAGTACCTGTGCTCTAGTCTAAGTCCTAGTCATCATTACCTGTGCTCTAGTCTAAGTCCTAGTCATCATACCTGTGCTCTAGTCTAAGTCTAGTCATCATACCTGTGCTCTAGTCTAAGTCTAGTCATCAGTACCTGTGCTCTAGTCTAAGTCCTAGTCATCATTACCTGTGCTCTAGTCTAAGTCTAAGTCCTAGTCATCTTTACCTGTGCTCTAGTCTAAGTCCTAGTCATCTTTACCTGTGCTCTAGTCTAAGTCCTAGTCATCATACCTGTGCTCTAGTCTAAGTCCTAGTCATCATTACCTGTGCTCTAGTCTAAGTCCTAGTCATCAGTACCTGTGCTCTAGTCTAAGTCCTAGTCATCTTTACCTGTGCTCTAGTCTAAGTCCTAGTCATCATTACCTGTGCTCTAGTCTAAGTCCTAGTCATCTTTACCTGTGCTCTAGTCTAAGTCCTAGTCATCATTACCTGTGCTCTAGTCTAAGTCCTAGTCATCAGTACCTGTGCTCTAGTCTAAGTCCTAGTCATCATTACCTGTGCTCTAGTCTAAGTCCTAGTCATCATTACCTGTGCTCTAGTCTAAGTCCTAGTCATCAGTACCTGTGCTCTAGTCTAAGTCCTAGTCATCTTACCTGTGCTCTAGTCTAAGTCCTAGTCATCATTACCTGTGCTCTAGTCTAAGTCCTAGTCATCTGTACCTGTGCTCTAGTCTAAGTCCTAGTCATCTTTACCTGTGCTCTAGTCTAAGTCCTAGTCATCATTACCTGTGCTCTAGTCTAAGTCCTAGTCATCTTTACCTGTGCTCTAGTCTAAGTCCTAGTCATCAGTACCTGTGCTCTAGTCTAAGTCCTAGTCATCAGTACCTGTGCTCTAGTCTAAGTCTAGTCATCATTACCTGTGCTCTAGTCTAAGTCCTAGTCATCTTACCTGTGCTCTAGTCTAAGTCCTAGTCATCTTTACCTGTGCTCTAGTCTAAGTCCTAGTCATCATACTTACTGTGCTCTAGTCTAAGTCCTAGTCATCATACCTGTGCTCTAGTCTAAGTCCTAGTCATCAGTACTGTGCTCTAAGTCCTAGTCATCATACCTGTGCTCTAGTCTAAGTCCTAGTCATCTTACCTGTGCTCTAGTCTAAGTCCTAGTCATCATTACCTGTGCTCTAGTCTAAGTCCTAGTCATCTGTACCTGTGCTCTAGTCTAAGTCCTAGTCATCTTTACCTGTGCTCTAGTCTAAGTCCTAGTCATCATACCTGTGCTCTAGTCCTAAGTCTAGTCAGTCATCAATACCTGTGCTCTAGTCTAAGTCCTAGTCATCAGTACCTGTGCTCTAGTCTAAGTCCTAGTCATCAGTACCTGTGCTCTAGTCTAAGTCCTAGTCATCAGTACCTGTGCTCTAGTCTAAGTCCTAGTCATCAGTACCTGTGCTCTAGTCTAAGTCTAGTCCTATCATCAATACCTGTGCTCTAGTCTAAGTCCTAGTCATCATTACCTGTGCTCTAGTCTAAGTTCTAAGTCCTAGTCATCATTACCTGTGCTCTAGTCTAAGTCCTAGTCATCATTACCTGTGCTCTAGTCTAAGTCCTAGTCATCAATACCTGTGCTCTAGTCTAAGTCTAGTCATCTTACCTGTGCTCTAGTCTAAGTCCTTAGTCATCATTACCTGTGCTCTAGTCTAAGTCCTAGTCATCATTACCTGTGCTCTAGTCTAAGTCCTAGTCATCTTACTGTGCTCTAGTCTAAGTCCTAGTCATCATTACCTGTGCTCTAGTCTAAGTCCTAGTCATCTTACCTGTGCTCTAGTCTAAGTCTAGTCATCATTACCTGTGCTCTAGTCTAAGTCCTAGTCATCATACCTGTGCTCTAGTCTAAGTCCTAGTCATCATTACCTGTGCTCTAGTCTAAGTCCTAGTCATCATTACCTGTGCTCTAGTCTAAGTCTAGTCATCATTACCTGTGCTCTAGTCTAAGTCCTAGTCATCATACCTGTGCTCTAGTCTAAGTCCTAGTCATCATTACCTGTGCTCTAGTCTAAGTCTAGTCATCATTACCTGTGCTCTAGTCTAAGTCCTAGTCATCATTACCTGTGCTCTAGTCTAAGTCCTAGTCATCATTACCTGTGCTCTAGTCTAAGTCCTAGTCATCTGTACCTGTGCTCTAGTCTAGTCCTAGTCATCTTACCTGTGCTCTAGTCTAAGTCCTAGTCATCATTACCTGTGCTCTAGTCTAAGTCCTAGTCATCTTTACCTGTGCTCTAGTCTAAGTCCTAGTCATCTTTACCGTGCTCTAGTCTAAGTCCTAGTCATCTTACCTGTGATCTAGTCTGAAGTCCTAGTCATCATACCTGTGCTCTAGTCTAAGTCCTAGTCATCTGTACCTGTGCTCTAGTCTAAGTCCTAGTCATCTTACCTGTGCTCTAGTCTAAGTCCTAGTCATCATTACCTGTGCTCTAGTCTAAGTCCTAGTCATCATTGTACCTGTGCTCTAGTCTAAGTCCTAGTCATCTTACCTGTGCTCTAGTCTAAGTCCTAGTCATCTTTACCTGTGCTCTAGTCTAAGTCCTAGTCATCAGTACCTGTGTCTAGTCTAAGTCCTAGTCATCTTTACCTGTGCTCTAGTCTAAGTCCTAGTCATCTTTACCTGTGATCTAGTCTAAGTCTAGTCATCAGTACCTGTGCTCTAGTCTAAGTCCTAGTCATCATTACCTGTGATCTAGTCTAAGTCCTAGTCATCTGTACCTGTGCTCTAGTCTAAGTCCTATCATCTTACCTGTGCTCTAGTCTAAGTCCTAGTCATCTTACCTGTGCTCTAGTCTAAGTCCTAGTCATCAGTACCTGTGCTCTAGTCTAAGTCTAGTCATCATTACCTGTGCTCTAGTCTAAGTCCTAGTCATCTTTACCTGTGCTCTAGTCTAAGTCCTAGTCATCATTACCTGTGCTCTAGTCTAAGTCCTAGTCATCTGTACCTGTGCTCTAGTCTAAGTCCTAGTCATCTTTACCTGTGCTCTAGTCTAAGTCCTAGTCATCAGTACCTGTGCTCTAGTCTAAGTCCTAGTCATCAGTACCTGTGCTCTAGTCTAAGTCCTAGTCATCAGTACCTGTGCTCTAGTCTAAGTCTAAGTCCTAGTCATCATACCTGTGCTCTAGTCTAAGTCCTAGTCATCATTACCTGTGCTCTAGTCTAAGTCTAAGTCCTAGTCATCATTACCTGTGCTCTAGTCTAAGTCCTAGTCATCAATACCTGTGCTCTAGTCTAAGTCCTAGTCATCATTACCTGTGCTCTAGTCTAAGTCCTAGTCATCTTTACCTGTGCTCTAGTCTAAGTCCTAGTCATCATTACCTGTGCTCTAGTCTAAGTCCTAGTCATCAGTACCTGTGCTCTAGTCTAAGTCCTAGTCATCATTACCTGTGCTTTAGTCTAAGTCTAAGTCCTAGTCGTCATTACCTGTGATCTAGTCTAAGTCTAAGTCATCTTTACCTGTGCTCTAGTCTAAGTCTAAGTCCTAGTCGTCATTACCTGTGCTCTAGTCTAAGTCATCATTACCTGTGCTCTAGTCGAAGTCCTAGTCATCTTTACCTGTGCTCTAGTCTAAGTCCTAGTCATCAATACCTGTGCTCTAGTCTAAGTCCTAGTCATCATTACCTGTGCTTAGTCTAAGTCTAAGTCCTAGTCGTCATTACCTGTGCTCTAGTTTAAGTCCTAGTCATCAATACCTGTGATCTAGTCTAAGTCCTAGTCATCAATACCTGTGCTCTAGTCTAAGTCCTAGTCATCATTACCTGTGCTTTAGTCTAAGTCTAAGTCCTAGTCGTCATTACCTGTGCTCTAGTTTAAGTCCTAGTCATCAATACCTGTGATCTAGTCTAAGTCCTAGTCATCATTACCTGTGCTCTAGTCTAAGTCCTAGTCATCATTACCTGTGCTCTAGTCTAAGTCCTAGTCATCATTACCTGTGCTCTAGTCTAAGTCTAAGTCCTAGTCATCATTACCTGCGCTCTAGTCTAAGTCCTAGTCATCATTACCTGTGCTCTAGTCTAAGTCTAAGTCCTAGTCATCATTACCTGTGATCTAGTCTAAGTCTAAGTCCTAGTCATCATTACCTGCGCTCTAGTCTAAGTCCTAGTCATCATTACCTGTGATCTAGTCTAAGTCTAAGTCCTAGTCATCATTACCTGTGCTGTAGTCCTAGTCCGAGTCTGATTGACCCAAGAAGAGTCAGAGTCGAGGTTGAGTCGAGTCATCATGTATTCATCTGAATGTCTGCACATGTTAAGACTGGGAACAGCGGGAACTGGCACACACCTGGGCAGAGTTCACCTGGACTTGAGACTCGAGACAAAACTAGCTCTAGTCCAAGTCCAGGAGTCCAAGTCTGAAACGATGCAGGTAACGGACATTATAAAGTGGACCAGGTATATAAGTCAATATCTATCAAATAAAAAACTATCCAATAAATAATAATTAAAGATAATTTAAAACAAAACAAAATCATGTCAAGTGAATTTGTGAATAGGTTAACGAGTAAATATCTCAATATAATAATATCTCTCATTATAATAGCAGTATTTGTTCCTGCGTGTTCCTCGGCTCTGTTTTCGCTGCATCTTTATTAAATCTGCTCCGACAGGAAGTGGATATATCTGTGTTTTATCAGCTGCTCGCCTGCAGGACGATCGGAGGCACGCAGCAGCTGCTGATGGATCTGTGATTACAGACGCTAACGACACGCCACAATCACACCCAATTATAGCTTTCATAATCACTGCTCATCAGGATCAACAAACAATTCAAATAAAGTTTCAGAAGCAGCTCATTATATTTAAATAGAGTTCATTCACTTCAACATTTAGTGGATCATTTCCCAGACCTTTCCGTTTGTTGTTTGAAAGAGAATAAATACTGATTCCTTTCATTCAAGCTCAAAAGCAGTATCGAGCCGAAGATATCCTCTGTTATCAATGAACTGGGAAGCTTGTTTTTTCTTAGACTTCTTTAGAAATGGGCGAAGGTAACACACACATCTCATGCAGTCACACACACACACACACACACACAACACACACACACACAACACACACACACACACACACTAACAAGTGTCTAAATGAGACGAAAAAAACGTAATTATGCCCAACATTAGCCTCCTTTAGCTTAGCGGTGGTGACGTGAAGTCATGTGACCGTGCTGTAGTTCCTTTATAGCCCAACATTAGCCTCCTTTAGCTTAGCGGTGGTGACGTGAAGTCATGTGACCGTGCTGTAGTTCCTTTATAGCCCAACATTAGCCACCTTTAGCTTAGCGGTGGTGACGTGAAGTCATGTGACCGTGCTGTAGTTCCTTTATAGCCCAACATTAGCCTCCTTTAGCTTAGCGGTGGTGACGTGAAGTCATGTGACCGTGCTGTAGTTCCTTTATAGCCCAACATTAGCCCTTTAGCTTAGCGGTGGTGACGTGAAGTCATGTGACCGTGCTGTAGTTCCTTTATAGCCCAACATTAGCCACCTTTAGCTTAGCGGTGGTGACGTGAAGTCATGTGACCGTGCTGTAGTTCCTTTATAGCCCAACATTAGCCACCTTTAGCTTAGCGGTGGTGACGTGAAGTCATGTGACCGTGCTGTAGTTCCTTTATAGCCCAACATTAGCCTCCTTTAGCTTAGCGGTGGTGACGTGAAGTCATGTGACCGTGCTGTAGTTCC
>JAAOOA010002124.1:62500-67811 GCA_012861695.1 Trematomus loennbergii
CATATCAGATAAGGAGACCTCGCAGGGTGGTAAGTACAGGTAAACAAAGTTGATGTTGTAGACTTCCTGTTTACCCTCCACAATAAAAGCCCTGTCTCTCAGAGGGGAAGGTGGAGGTGACGAAGGAGGGCATGAAGCTGTGCACCATGACGCCTGGGAAGGTGTTCGGAGAGCTGGCCATCCTCTACAACTGCACCCGCACCGCCTCCGTCACCGGTGAGTACTACTGTACTACTGCTGTACTACTGCTGTACTACTACTGTACTACTGCTGTACTACTACTACTGTACTACTACTGTACTACTACTGTACTACTACTGTACTACTACTGAACTACTGTACTACTACTGTACTACTACTGTACTACTACTGTACTACTACTGTACTACTGCTGAACTACTACTGTACTACTACTGTACTACTGCTGAACTACTACTGAACTACTACTGAACTACTACTGTACTACTACTGAACTACTACTGTACTACTGCTGAACTACTACTGGTACTACTACTGTACTACTACTGTACTACTACTGAACTACTACTGTACTACTACTGTACTACTACTGTACTACTACTGAACTACTACTGAACTACTACTGTACTACTACTGAACTACTACTGTACTACTACTGTACTACTACTGTACTACTACTGTACTACTGCTGAACTACTACTGTACTACTACTGTACTACTGCTGAACTACTACTGAACTACTACTGAACTACTACTGTACTACTACTGAACTACTACTGTACTACTGCTGAACTACTACTGTACTACTACTGTACTACTACTGTACTACTACTGAACTACTACTGTACTACTACTGTACTACTACTGTACTACTACTGAACTACTACTGAACTACTACTGTACTACTACTGAACTACTACTGTACTACTACTGTACTACTACTGTACTAC
The DNA here is from genome assembly GCA_012861695.1 of Trematomus loennbergii. Lineage (NCBI taxonomy): Eukaryota > Metazoa > Chordata > Actinopteri > Perciformes > Nototheniidae > Trematomus > Trematomus loennbergii. The sequence continues at coordinate 63,430 of JAAOOA010002124.1, forward strand.
TACTGTACTACTGCTGAACTACTACTGTACTACTACTGTACTACTGCTGAACTACTACTGAACTACTACTGAACTACTACTGTACTACTACTGAACTACTACTGTACTACTGCTGAACTACTACTACTGTACTACTACTGTACTACTACTGTACTACTACTAACTACTACTGTACTACTACTGTACTACTACTGTAGCTACTATGAACTACTACTGAACTACTACTGTACTACTACTGAACTACTACTGTACTACTACTGTACTACTACTGAACTACTACTGAACTACTACTGAACTACTACTGAACTACTGAACTACTACTGTACTACTACTGTACTACTACTGAACTACTACTGAACTACTACTGAACTACTGAACTCTACTGTACTACTACTGTACTACTACTGAACTACTACTGAACTACTACTGTACTACTACTGAACTACTACTGAACTACTACTGAACTACTACTGTACTACTACTGAACTACTACTGTACTACTACTGAACTACTACTGAACTACTACTGTACTACTACTGAACTACTACTGTACTACTACTGTACTACTACTGAACTTACTGAACTACTACTGAACTACTGAACTACTACTGTACTACTACTGTACTACTACTGAACTACTACTGTACTACTACTGTACTACTGAACTACTACTGTACTACTACTGTAACTACTACTGAAACTACTACTGAACTACTACTGTACTACTACTGTACTACTGAACTACTACTGTACTACTACTGTACTACTACTGTACTACTACTGTACTACTGCTGAACTACTACTGTACTACTACTGTACTACTGCTGAACTACTACTGAACTACTACTGAACTAACTTACTACTACTGAACTACTACTGTACTACTGCTGAACTACTACTGTACTACTACTGTACTACTACTGTACTACTACTGAACTACTACTGTACTACTACTGTACTACTACTGTACTACTACTGAACTACTACTGAACTACTACTGAACTACTACTGTACTACTACTGAACTACTACTGTACTACTACTGTACTACTACTGAACTACTACTGAACTACTACTGAACTACTACTGAACTACTGAACTACTACTGTACTACTACTGTACTACTACTGAACTACTACTGAACTACTACTGAACTACTGAACTACTACTGTACTACTACTGACTACTACTGAACTACTACTGTACTACTACTGAACTACTACTGAACTACTACTGAACTACTACTGTACTACTACTGAACTACTACTGTACTACTACTGTACTACTACTGAACTACTACTGAACTACTACTGTACTACTACTGAACTACTACTGTACTACTACTGTACTACTACTGAACTACTACTGAACTACTACTGAACTACTGACTACTACTGTACTACTACTGTACTACTACTGAACTACTACTGTACTACTACTGTACTACTGAACTACTACTGTACTACTACTGTACTACTACTGAACTACTACTGAACTACTACTGTACTACTACTGTACTACTGAACTACTACTGTACTACTACTGTACTACTACTGTACTACTACTGTACTACTACTGTACTACTGAACTACTACTGAACTACTACTGAACTACTGAACTACTACTGTACTACTACTGAACTACTACTGAACTACTACTGAACTACTACTGTACTACTACTGTACTACTGAACTACTACTGTACTACTACTGTACTACTGAACTACTACTGTACTACTGAACTACTACTGTACTACTGTACTACTGTACTACTACTGTACTACTACTGAACTACTACTGAACTACTGAACTACTACTGTACTACTACTGTACTACTACTGAACTACTACTGAACTACTACTGTACTACTACTGAACTACTACTGAACTACTACTGAACTACTACTGTACTACTACTGAACTACTACTGAACTACTACTGTACTACTACTGAACTACTACTGAACTACTACTGTACTACTACTGTACTACTACTGAACTACTACTTGTACTACTACTGTACTACTACTGAACTACTACTGAACTACTACTGAACTACTACTGACTACTACTGTACTACTACTGAACTACTACTGAACTACTACTGAACTACTACTGTACTACTACTGAACTACTACTGTACTACTACTGAACTACTACTGAACTACTACTGTACTACTACTGAACTACTACTGTACTACTACTGAACTACTACTGTACTACTACTGAACTACTACTGTACTACTACTGTACTACTACTGAACTACTACTGAACTACTACTGAACTACTACTGTACTACTGACTACTACTGTACTACTACTGTACTACTACTGACTACTACTGTACTACTACTGTACTACTACTGTACTACTACTGAACTACTACTGAACTACTACTGAACTACTACTGTACTACTGAACTACTACTGTACTACTACTGTACTACTACTGTACTACTGAACTACTACTGTACTACTACTGAACTACTACTGAACTACTACTGAACTACTGAACTACTACTGTACTACTACTGTACTACTACTGAACTACTACTGTACTACTACTGTACTACTGAACTACTACTGAACTACTACTGAACTACTACTGTACTACTGAACTACTACTGTACTACTACTGTACTACTACTGTACTACTGAACTACTACTGTACTACTACTGAACTACTACTGAACTACTACTGAACTACTACTGTACTACTACTGTACTACTACTGAACTACTACTGTACTACTACTGTACTACTGAACTACTACTGTACTATACTGAACTACTACTGACAACTACTACTGAACTACTGAACTACTACTGTACTACTACGTACTACTACTGTACTACTACTGTACTACTGAACTACTACTGTACTACTACTGTACTACTACTGAACTAATACTGAACTACTACTGTACTACTACTGAACTACTACTGAACTACTACTGAACTACTACTGTACTACTACTGTACTACTGAACTACTACTGTACTACTACTGTACTACTACTGTACTACTGAACTACTACTGTACTACTACTGTACTACTACTGTACTACTGAACTACTACTGTACTACTACTGTACTACTGTACTACTGTACTACTGTGCTACTACTGTACTACTGTGCTACTACTGTACTACTACTGTACTACTACTGTACTACTACTGTACTACTGAACTACTACTGAACTACTACTGTACTACTACTGTACTACTACTGTACTACTGAACTACTACTGTACTACTACTGTACTACTGTACTACTGAACTACTACTGTACTACTATACTACTACTGTACTACTGAACTACTACTGTACTACTACTGTACTACTACTGTACTACTGTGCTACTACTGTACTACTACTGTACTACTACTGTACTACTGTACTACTACTGTACTACTGAACTACTACTGAACTACTACTGAACTACTACTGTACTACTACTGTACTACTGAACTACTACTGTACTACTACTGTACTACTGAACTACTACTGTACTACTGAACTACTACTGTACTACTGTGCTACTACTGTACTACTACTGTTCTACTACTGTACTACTACTGAACTACTACTGAACTACTACTGAACTACTACTGTACTACTGAACTACTACTGTACTACTACTGTACTACTGTACTACTACTGTACTACTGTACTACTGTACTACTGTGCTACTACTGTACTACTGTGCTACTACTGTACTACTACTGTACTACTACTGTACTACTGTACTACTACTGTACTACTGAACTACTACTGTACTACTACTGAACTACTACTGTACTACTACTGTACTACTACTGTACTACTACTGTACTACTGAACTACTACTGAACTACTACTGCTGTACTACTACTGAACTACTACTGAACTACTGAACTACTACTGTACTACTGAACTACTACTGTACTACTACTGTACTACTACTGTACTACTGAACTACTACTGTACTACTACTGAACTACTACTGAACTACTACTGAACTATACTGTACTACTACTGTACTACTACTGAATACTACTGTACTACTACTGTACTACTGAACTACTACTGTACTACTACTGAACTACTACTGAACTACTACTGAACTACTGAACTACTACTGTACTACTACTGTACTACTACTGTACTCTACTGTACTACTGAACTACTACTGTACTACTACTGTACTACTACTGAACTAATACTGAACTACTACTGTACTACTACTGAACTACTACTGAACTACTACTGAACTACTACTACTACTACTGTACTACTGAACTACTACTGTACTACTACTGTACTACTACTGTATACTGAACTACTACTGTACTACTACTGTACTACTACTGTACTACTGAACTACTACTGTACTACTACTGTACTACTG
>JAAOOA010002125.1:0-22500 GCA_012861695.1 Trematomus loennbergii
TGCTAATGTAAACACCGACCATATTACGTCCAAAACAGTCGGGCATTGTTTCTGATAGCAACGTTCTGATTGGCCCGTGGGTCCACATTTCAGATATTACGTCATATCGGACGCACATCTGGATCAGCTCCGTTGTTCCCCCGTTTTTAGAGATTTGGGTACGGAGGAAAGAGAGAGGGTTTTATTTTCTGACGCTGCGTGAGTTCCCTGACACACCGGGGACACATGTTGAGTATACAAGACATCGAAAAGTGCATTTTGCATGATAGGTCCCCTTTAAGAAATGTGTCAGATTCAAAGACACTAAGAAGAAATGAATTCATTGCTTTCAGATATTTAGTCATTTTAAAATGTTATTATTAGATACATTATTTTAGAAATGAGTCATTTTGAAGTCTGTATTTTTAGATACTTAGACATTTTAAGAGACACTTAGTTCTTATTGAGATATTGAGTCACTATTAAAGCTACTCATCATCCCTTTGAGATGTCAGTAAGTATTTTGGGATATTTAGTCATTATTTTTGAGTAAATAACTCATTAAGAGACACTGATGTCTGTATTTGGAGATACTACTGTAAGTCACTATTTTTAGATAGTAAGCCATTAGTTCGACAGACTTAGTCATTATTTTAAATGTAAGTCATTATTCTCAGATGTTATTTCGAGATACCAGTTAGATATTTTAAAACACTGAGTCATTGTAATGAACTCTCTTTCGTCCCAAGCCTCAGATATATTATTATTATTAATATGAGCGATCAGATTTTTCTGGCACAAAATGGCCGCCATACATCACTTTCTCTCAAAATAATACGTGTTTACATTTTCATATATCAACATATATTTCTAGTGTGACCCCCCCCTCTCTCCCCTCTCAGAAATCAGCCTCTCCCCCCCCCCCTCAGCTGCAGCTGTCAATCACACTGAACAGCTGACTGCAGATCTGCACATGTGCGGAACAGCCTGCGTCCATTATATACACACACACACACACACACACACACACACACACACACACACACACACACACACACACACACACACCACACACACACACACTCCAGGAAACAAGCCTCAGCTAAAGTCTCAGTTAGAGTAAAACCTGTTGTTTTTTTCATGACGAAAGTGGTTTAAATTACCTTTATTGACACAAAAAATCTGACGTTACTAATCAACTAAAAAACACAAAAAACTGTAATAAATACACATTTTTTTAAAGCAATTTTAGTGGAAACTTAACGAGCAATCACATTGACTTCTACATTTTCTCATTGCTTTAAAACCCACTTAATTTCCCCCTTAGATTCCAGGTATTTCTGTACATTCCCAGCATATATTAACCCTTTATTTACCTCTCTTTTCTCCAAACCACTTACATATGTAGTCATTTTTTTCCTCTCACTTCACATCATTTCTCTCTTCTGGTCGTCTGGTATCAACAGGCTCGTTTGACCCCCCCCCCCTCTCTCTCTCTCTCTGTCTAAAGATATTATAGAGGCGTCGTCTGTCAGTGTTTCTTATCACTGATTGGCTGCAGACCCCCCCCCCCCCCCCCAAAAAAAACCCTCTATTTCTGTCTCTGTGCTGCATTCACTCTGTCCTGAGTGAGTCAGTGGGGGTGTTTGTGTGTCAGTGGGATTTCTCACTTTTCCGTGTTTTGGATATTTTTTTCAGCTTTTTTAAAGGTAAGAGTTTGTTTTCTGTCTTGTGTTGGTCCCTCAGAGGTTTATTTGTGTTTATGGGTTATTTTAGGGCTTAAAGTGAGTGAAGGCCTGACGGGGGCCTAAAGGAGCCGGGGGGGGATTTCAATTTGACTTTGGCTACAGACAGAATCAGAACAAATATGAAAAGTACCCTTGTGCTTTAGTAAAAGTAGAAGTACTCAGATCTTGTACTTGAGTAAAAGTAGAAGTACTCAGATCTTGTACTTGAGTAAAAGTAGAAGTACTCAGATCTTGTACTTGTAAAAGTAGAAGTACTCAGATCTTGTACTTGAGTAAAAGTAGAAGTACTCAGATCTTGTACTTGAGTAAAAGTAGAAGTACTCAGATCTTGTACTTGAGTAAAAGTAGAAGTACTCAGATCTTGTACTTGAGTAAAAGTAGAAGTACTCAGATCTTGTACTTGAGTAAAAGTAGAAGTACTCAGATCTTGTACTTGAGTAAAAGTAGAAGTACTCAGATCTTGTACTTGAGTAAAAGTAGAAGTACTCAGATCTTGTACTTGAGTAAAAGTAGAAGTACTCAGATCTTGTACTTGAGTAAAAGTAGAAGTACTCAGATCTTGTACTTGAGTAAAAGTAGAAGTACTCAGATTGTACTTGAGTAAAAGTAGAAGTACTCAGATCTTGTACTTGAGTAAAAGTAGAAGTACTCAGATCTTGTACTTGAGTAAAAGTAGAAGTACTCAGATCTTGTACTTGAGTAAAAGTAGAAGTACTCAGATCTTGTACTTGAGTAAAAGTAGAAGTACTCAGATCTTGTACTTGAGTAAAAGTAGAAGTACTCAGATCTTGTACTTGAGTAAAAGTAGAAGTACTCAGATATTGTACTTGAGTAAAAGTAGAAGTACTCAGATCTTGTACTTGAGTAAAAGTAGAAGTACTCAGATCTTGTACTTGAGTAAAAGTAGAAGTACTCAGATCTTGTACTTGAGTAAAAGTAGAAGTACTCAGATCTTGTACTTGAGTAAAAGTAGAAGTACTCAGATCTTGTACTTGAGTAAAAGTAGAAGTACCAGAGTGTAGGAATACTCTGTTACAGTAAAAGTCCTGCATTCAAAATGTTCCTCAAGTGAAAGTATAAAAGTATTCTCATCAAAATATAGTGAAAGTAGCGACAGTAAAAGTAGTCATTGTGCAGATTGGTCCATTTCAGAATAATATATATGATATGTTTTATAATGATTGATCATGAAAGTGTTCTCAAAGCTGGTAAAGGTGCAGCTAGTTTGAATGACTTTGTATACTGCAGGGTAGCTTGTGGATTTACTCCAGGTGGAACTAAAGTCTGATTTAACACTTGATTATATTTCACATCATTCATCCACATCTGTGAAGTAACTAAAGGTATTAAATACATGTAGTGGAGTAAAGTACACCATGTACCTCTGAACTGTAGTGGAGTAGAAGTACACCATGTACCTCTGAACTGTAGTGGAGTAGAAGTACACAGCAGCATGACATGATGCTTAAGTAAAGAATATAAACCCGGCTCAGGACGATTGGTTTTTATCGTTGATTTTCTTTCAAATGGAACATTAATTCCTCCTCTTGGGTCATAAATATAAAACTGCTCGATCATGTGGTTAACCCACAGTGTAAATCAAGTACTGAAGATAACTGGGTGTCACTTAAACGTTAACAAATATGTATTTAAAGTGTTTTTTGTGTGTTTTTGTGTCCTGGTTGTGGAGTTGTTTACAGGGCGTTATATGTGAGACGGACTGTGACCCAGATTTAAATGCAGTGTATTACAGAGAGACATGCCACTGAAATGAGACAAATATTTAAATTGAAACAGTTTAAATCTCAACAGCTCAGCCCCCAAATATAGAAGAGAGTTCACAAACGAACACAACAATATATATAACAAAATGATATATGACTAGTGTCTTACTAATCTTCCTATTTCTCCATGTTGTTTCTCCTCCTGCTTTAGACTCTGAAACTGATCTTAGTTACGCCATCTTGAAGGATGTTTATATTCCTGAAAGGCAACTCGAGGAGCGAGTGGAGGGGAGTCTCTACTTTAAAGAGTCCTCTCCTGCTGATGTTCAGGTGTATATCAGTATGTAGTGTCTCTACTTTAAAGAGTCCTCTCCTGCTGATGTTCAGGTGTATATCAGTATGTAGTGTCTCTACTTTAAAGAGTCCTCTCCTGCTGATGTTCAGGTGTATATCAGTATGTAGTGTCTCTACTTTAAAGAGTCCTCTCCTGCTGATGTTCAGGTGTATATCAGCATGTAGTGTCTCTACTTTAAAGAGTCCTTTCCTGCTGATGTTCAGGTGTATATCAGTATGTAGTGTCTCTACTTTAAAGAGTCCTCTCCTGCTGATGTTCAGGTGTATATCAGTATGTAGTGTCTCTACTTTAAAGAGTCCTCTCCTGCTGATGTTCAGGTGTATATCAGTATGTAGTGTCTCTACTTTAAAGAGTCCTCTCCTGCTGATGTTCAGGTGTATATCAGTATGTAGTGTCTCTACTTTAAAGAGTCCTCTCCTGCTGATGTTCAGGTGTATATCAGTATGTAGTGTCTCTACTTTAAAGAGTCCTCTCCTGCTGATGTTCAGGTGTATATCAGTATGTAGTGTCTCTACTTTAAAGAGTCCTCTCCTGCTGATGTTCAGGTGTATATCAGTATGTAGTGTCTCTACTTTAAAGAGTCCTCTCCTGCTGATGTTCAGGTATATATCAGTATGTAGTGTCTCTACTTTAAAGAGTCCTCTCCTGCTGATGTTCAGGTGTATATCAGTATGTAGTGTCTCTACTTTAAAGAGTCCTCTCCTGATGATGTTCAGGTGTATATCAGTATGTAGTGTCTCTACTTTAAAGAGTCCTCTCCTGATGATGTTCAGGTGTATATCAGTATGTAGTGTCTCTATTTTAAAGAGTCCTCTCCTGTTGATGTTCAGGTGTATATCAGTATGTAGTGTCTCTACTTTAAGAGTCCTCTCCTGATGATGTTCAGGTGTATATCAGTATGTAGTGTCTCTACTTTAAAGAGTCCTCTCCTGCTGATGTTCAGGTGTATATCAGTATGTAGTGTCTCTTTTAAAGAGTCCTCTCCTGATGATGTTCAGGTGTATATCAGTATGTAGTGTCTCTACTTTAAAGAGTCCTCTCCTGCTGATGTTCAGGGCATATCAGTATGTAGTGTCTCTAATTTAAAGAGTCCTCTCCTGCTGATGTCAGGTGTATATCAGTATGTAATGTCTCTACTTTAAAGAGTCCTCTCCTGCTGATGTTCAGGTGTATATCAGTATGTAGTGTCTCTACTTTAAAGAGTCCTCTCCTGCTGATGTTCATGTGTATATCAGTATGTAGTGTCTCTACTTTAAAGAGTCCTCTCCTGCTGATGTTCAGGTGTATATCAGTATGTAGTGTCTCTACTTTAAAGAGTCCTCTCCTGCTGATGTTCAGGTGTATATCAGTATGTAGTGTCTCTACTTTAAAGAGTTCTCTCCTGCTGATGTTCAGGTGTATATCAGTATGTAGTGTCTCTACTTTAAAGAGTCCTCTCCTGCTGATGTTCAGGTGTATATCAGTATGTAGTGTCTCTACTTTAAAGAGTCTCTCCTGATGATGTTCAGGTGTATATCAGTATGTAGTGTCTCTATTTTAAAGAGTCCTCTCCTGTTGATGTTCAGGTGTATATCAGTATGTAGTGTCTCTACTTTAAAGAGTCCTCTCCTGATGATGTTCAGGTGTATATCAGTATGTAGTGTCTCTACTTTAAAGAGTCCTCTCCTGCTGATGTTCAGGTGTATATCAGTATGTAGTGTCTCTATTTTAAAGAGTCCTCTCCTGATGATGTTCAGGTGTATATCAGTATGTAGTGTCTCTACTTTAAAGAGTCCTCTCCTGCTGATGTTCAGGTGCATATCAGTATGTAGTGTCTCTAATTTAAAGAGTCCTCTCCTGCTGATGTTCAGGTGTATATCAGTATGTAATGTCTCTACTTTAAAGAGTCCTCTCCTGCTGATGTTCAGGTGTATATCAGTATGTAGTGTCTCTACTTTAAAGAGTCCTCTCCTGCTGATGTTCATGTGTATATCAGTATGTAGTGTCTCTACTTTAAAGAGTCCTCTCCTGCTGATGTTCAGGTGTATATCAGTATGTAGTGTCTCTACTTTAAAGAGTCCTCTCCTGCTGATGTTCAGGTGTATATCAGTATGTAGTGTCTCTACTTTAAAGAGTTCTCTCCTGCTGATGTTCAGGTGTATATCAGTATGTAGTGTATCTACTTTAAAGAGTCCTCTCCTGCTGATGTTCAGGTGTATATCAGTATGTAGTGTCTCTACTTTAAAGAGTCCTCTCCTGCTGATGTTCAGGTGTATATCAGTATGTAGTGTCTCTACTTTAAAGAGTCCTCTCCTGCTGATGTTCAAGTGTATATCAGTATGTAGTGTCTCTACTTTAAAGAGTCCTCTCCTGCTGATGTTCAGGTGTATATCAGTATGTAGTGTCTCTACTTTAAAGAGTCCTCTCCTGCTGATGTTCAGGTGTATATCAGTATGTAGTGTCTCTACTTTAAAGAGTCCTCTCCTGCTGATGTTCAGGTGTATATCAGTATGTAGTGTCTCTACTTTAAAGAGTCCTCTCCTGCTGATGTTCAGGTGTATATCAGTATGTAGTGTCTCTACTTTAAAGAGTCCTCTCCTGCTGATGTTCAGGTGTATATCAGTATGTAGTGTCTCTACTTTAAAGAGTCCTCCTCCTGCTGCTGATGTTCAGGTGTATATCAGTATGTAGTGTCTCTACTTTAAAGAGTCCTCTCCTGCTGATGTTCAGGTGTATATCAGCATGTAGTGTCTCTACTTTAAAGAGTCCTCTCCTGCTGATGTTCAGGTGTATATCAGTATATAGTGTCTCTACTTTAAAGAGTCCTCTCCTGCTGATGTTCAGGTGTATATCAGTATGTAGTGTCTCTACTTTAAAGAGTCCCCTCCTGCTGATGTTCAGGTGTATATCAGTATGTAGTGTCTCTACTTTAAAGAGTCCTCTCCTGCTGATGTTCAGGTGTATATCAGTATGTAGTGTCTCTACTTTAAAGAGTCCTCTCCTGCTGATGTTCAGGTGTATATCAGTATATAGTGTCTCTACTTTAAAGAGTCCTCTCCTGCTGATGTTCAGGTGGATATCAGTATGTAGTGTCTGTACTTTAAAGAGTCCTCTCCTGCTGATGTTCAGGTGTATATCAGTATGTAGTGTCTGTACTTTAAAGAGTCCTCTCCTGTTGATGTTCATGGGTATATCCAGTGGCGTTTTTATATGTACAAAAGTGGTGGGGCACAAAAAACTTAGATGTCTATATATAAGCTTCTGCAGTGACGTGCAGTGAGGTTCATGGCTGCTGAGGCACTGGCACTGACTCTTCAGGTTTACAAATATTATATTTGACCTAAACCAAAATATAATATTATTTTCAAAAGCTTTTTTTGTCTGATGCTTCGATTAATTTTAAACGGACAGTTCAACAAAAGGATACCCAAAAAATGTAATTTTATCATTTAAATATTGAATTGTTCTCTCTTAGTAAGATCCCATTTTCAAAAATTGCGGTCTTACCTTGACTTGAAGATGAAGTCCATTTGCCTATCCTTCTGGACAAACATTTCTATTACTTTTTTGTAAAAGTCCTCCTTATGTTCTTGTAGTTTCAAAAGTCTATCATAAATCTAATCGATAGATTTATGATAAAAAAATTATAAAAGTAGGGTAGACATGTGGATGTTATCCGGCTGAACAAAACGTGCATTTATCTAACAGGTACGTTTCCACAGATCTTATTTACAGCTATTTCTAAAATTCTATGGAGAAACCTCATTGCTTTTTTGTGCTTACTTCCTGGTTTTAGGACGCGTCACTGCAGCTCTCTCGTCTCCTCTTCACACACCACACTTTTCGCGGCACACGTACTTACAGCCAATCAGCTCTGAATGATGTGAGATGATGTATGGTGGGGATGGCAGCTCCGTGCCCCTTTGGTCTTTTTTTTTTGCCACACACATTACATTGAAAAATACTCTGAGCATGCGCAGTGTAGTTTTTACAGTCACCGTTCACTTTGACAGTGAGAGGGAGGGGCATGATCAGGTTTTGTCCCACATGGCTCAAAACGGCACTGTAGACACTAATTAGAAGAACACAGACTAAAACAGCAATGTACAGACGAATCAGACGATTAAACATGACCTTAAAATATTTTATATATTTTTTTATTTCTTTTTTTGCATCTCTTTGCATTTTTTGTAATCATGTGTAATACTTTCTGCTGACACTAGGTGGGGCTGTGCCCCACCTGCCCCTAATGACCAATCGGTACTGGGTATATCAGTATGTAGTGTCTGTACTTAAAGAGTCCTCTCCTGCTGATGTTCAGGTGTATATCAGTATGTAGTGTCTCTACTTTAAAGAGTCTCTCCTGCTGATGTTCAGGTGTATATCAGTATGTAGTGTCTCTACTTAAGAGTCCTCTCCTGCTGATGTTCAGGTGTATATCAGTATGTAGCGTCTCTACTTTAAAGAGTCCTCTCCTGCTGATGTTCAGGTGTATATCAGTATGTAGCATCTCTACTTTAAAGAGTCCTCTCCTGCTGACGTTCAGGTGTATATCAGTATGTAGTGTCTTACTTTAAAGAGTCCTCTCCTGCTGACGTTCAGGTGTATATCAGTATGTAGTGTCTCTGCTTTAAAGAGTCTCTCCTGATGATGTTCAGGTGTATATCAGTATCTAGTGTCTCTACTTTAAAGAGTCCTCTCCTGCTGATGTTCAGGTGTATATCAGTATGTAGTGTCTCTACTTTAAAGAGTCCTCTCTGCTGAGTTCAGGTGTATATCAGTATGTAGCATCTCTACTTTAAAGAGTCCTCTCCTGCTGATGTTCAGGTGTATATCAGTATGTAGTGTCTCTACTTTAAGAGTCCTCTCCTGCTGATGTTCAGGTGTATATCAGTATGTAGTGTCTCTACTTTAAAGAGTCCTCTCCTGCTGATGTTCAGTGTATATCAGTATGTCTCTACTTTAAAGAGTCCTCTCCTGCTGATGTTCAGGTGTATATCAGTATGTCGTGTCTCTACTTTAAAGAGTCCTCTCCTGCTGATGTTCAGGTGATATCAGTATGTAGTGTCTCTACTTTAAAGAGTCCTCTCCTGCTGATGTTCAGGTGTATATCAGTATGTCTCTACTTTAAAGAGTCCTCTCCTGCTGATGTTCAGGTGTATATCAGTATGTAGTGTCTCTACTTTAAAGAGTCCTCTCCTTTAATGTCAAAACGCTCTGTTGTGATGGTCAACTGCTTACAGATGTCCCGCCCCTTAGTGTTTGTGTGTAATATCTTATAGCGTGACATGTTTTTCCGTTTTACTCAGATTTGACATTTCCTCATCTTCACTTTGATCTTCCTCTCTCTCTCTCTCTCTGTCAGGTTGTTTGTGTTCCTGCACACACACATCCACTCTGACATCACTTCCTGTTGTGACCCCCCACACTGACCCCCCACCCTGAAAGATGGCGCTGTCTTCACGGTTAAAAACTGTGGGAGCAGAAGGGAGGTGCAGAGATGCTGCGTTTCACTAACATCTAATATATCATCCTCACTGCACGTGTGTGTGTGTGTGTGTGTGTGTGTGTGTGTGTGTGTGTGTGTGTGGGTGTGTGTGTGTTGTGTGTGTGTGTGGTGTGTGTGTGGTGTGCGTGGTGTGTGTGTGTGTGTGTGTGTGTGTGTGTCGTCTGTGTGTCTTTGTGTGTGTGTGTGTGTGTGTGTGTGTGTGTGTGTGTTAATATTAATATTCAGGACAAGGAACATTTAATTACAATCACAGACGACAACATGTTCATGACCCCTTACCGTACACTTCATCTGGGATTAAACTGTGTATTTCATTAGATGACTCAGTCTAAACTATTATATCAAAGTATTCCTTTGGATGTTTTTTCACATAATCTTGCCAGAAATGTTCATGTTTGTTTTGGCCTTTTTTAATGAAATGTTTCAAGGCAAGGCAAGGCATATTTTAGGGTACCCTTCAGAAATTTTTCACATATGTTTGGGACTTATTCTTTCATACATTTCTTCAAAAGGTTTTCAGATTTAATTCCCATATTTTAGGAGATTTCCCTTTTTTTCTGTTAGCATGTTCCTGTTAGCATGTTCCTGTTAGCATGTCCCTGTTAGCATGTTCCTGTTAGCATGTTCTGTTAGCATGTCCTGTTAGCATGTTCCTGTTAGCATGTTCCTGTTAGCATGTTTGCTGTTTGAGGCTTTGCTCATCTCACCTCTTTATTTACTGGTTGACTAGTTGAACCCGCAGTAACGCATCATATTCTATAATAATAATAATAACACAGGGATTTGTACAGCACTTTCCCTAATGCTCAAAGACGCTTATTATATATATATATTTTTTTTTTAATATGTAAAAAAGAGAGAAGATGAATATAACTATGTTACTTATGTGAATGTGTGCAAACTAAAACCCTGCATGTTCTCTGTCACTCAGCTGCATGTTCTCTGTTGTTTGGTTCATGTTCTGCTGTGTGTGTGTGTGTGTGTGTGTGTGTGTGTGTGTGTGTGTGTGTGTGTGTGTGTGCACAGCCACAGTGACGGTGTGTGTGTGTGTGCACAGCCACAGTGACGGTGTGTGTGTTTGCTCCACAGATAAAGGAGGAGAAGACCCCGGTGGCGGCGGCTGAACCGCCCCCCCCCCTGAGCGCCGTGCCGGGGGGTTCCTCAAACAGCTGGTCCGAGAAACTGAGAAGGAGACGAAGCTCAAAGAGCCGGAGAGCAAAGAGGAGCGGCCGGTGAGGGAGACGCACTTTCATTTAAACTTAGATTCAGACGATCGAGAAATGTGAAAAAAGTCTGAAAAAATGTATTTAAAAAAGTTGAAGAATTTCATAAAAAAAAGGCCAAAAACAAATGTGAAACATTTCTGGAAAAAATCATTAACAAAGTCTGAAAAATACCCAAAGAAATGTGGAAAAGGTCTGGAAGAAAGACCCTAAAAAAGGTCTGAAAAAATATCATTAAAAAGTTTGAAAGAAAGACCCAAAAAATTTAAAAAATCTGAAAATATACCACAAATTTGGAAAACGTCTGAAAAAATATCATTAAAAACTGATGTGAAAAACGTCCCAAAGTAATTATATGATATCAGAGTTAGAGAAGCTTTGGAGCAGATAGTTCTCTTCCAGCCGAGGATTTCCAGAACGTTCTGAACTTATTTTTAGCTGTTTTTTGTTTTTCGTCCAGATTTCTTTGAAAAAACATATTTCTTCGTCTCTCTGCAGCCGAACAAGCTGAGTGATAACCTGGTGCAGCAGTCCTCCTCCCCGACGAGACCCCCCCCATCCTGGAGGCCGAGATGATGCTTCTGAACAGCAAACAGAACGAGAACCAGACTCAGACCCAGACTCAGACCCAGACTCAGAACCAGACTCAGAACCAGACTCAGAACAGACTCAGAACCTGACTCAGAACCTGACTCAGACCCAGAGGCAGTTATTATCTCCTGACCCTGGACACAGCAAGCAGGAAGTCAGACAGGAAGCAGCAGCAGCAGCAGAGACGACGAAACAGCAAGTGGAGATGAAACCAGAGAAGAAGAAGATACCGGAGATGAAGGAGATGAAGAAGAAGAGGGTGGAGGAGGTGAAAAAGGAGGAGAAAAAGGGGGAGAAAGAGGAGAAAAAGGGGGAGAAAGAGCAGCGTCAGGAGCCAGAAGGGAGGCCGGATGACTCATCTGTTACCGAGCAGAACAGGAAGGAGGTGAGACTGCAGGAAAATCAGTATTAAGACGCATAGAAACTACTTCCTGTTGCATTGAGTGGCTTTAAAGTGTCATTGTTATTGTTAGGATGGCAAGTGACATTGATCTTCTTATCTGCATTTACCCAGACAAAAAGAAACATATTTAAATATTCCTCAACCTTTAGGGGAGTCTGAGATGCACCGGGAATCATTTGAGACGTTTAAACGTTATTAAATCCTAAAAGATATTTAGACATACTTGCATTTAGTGGCTTTATAGGCACCATTTTAATTATTGTTATTTTATCTATTTCTATTACATACATTTTAAATTGCATCGAACATTTGCATCTTCTTCTCTAACTTTCTCAGAAACATGATTAAGGATAAGCACTGTGTCTAATTTAATAATGGCGCATTTCCACTGCAGCGCGTAGCACGGTTTAAGCGTGCCGTGCCAAACCCGGCCCGTTATTGGTTGCGTTTCCACTAGGGGTAGTTCCGGGTACTTTTTCCCAGTTTTTCTGGCCCTCCAAAATCGAGGTTCTTTCCGGGCCAACAACGGGCTGAGTATGCTAAACTAGAGAGAGCATCGCTGGCAAGGGGGCTACAACTACAACAAGATGGACATATTTGACCGTGATTTAATTGTAATACACGTTTCAAAATGATGAAGTAACAACATACTGATACGGTTAGTAAAAACCATGAATTAATGCTTTGTCAAGTCTGCAGACAGACGGCAGGCGAGACACCTTTTAAAATGCGTGTTTTCTAAATGGAGATTGGCTAAGCTAACGCAGTGTATGCTCCGACCGTCCACACTCACAACAACGGCCTATACAGACATAAATAAAGCAGCGACTGTATTCTCCATGACACAGGCAGTCTGTGGTTTGTACTTGTTTCACTTCTGTCTAGTTTCTGAACAGATATGAGGAGCTGTGAGCTCTGAGTGCTAACAGCTAACGGCTGATGTTGGTTTTGTGTTTCGCATTGAAGATGACGTCACGGCTCCGCCTACACTGCGTTACTATAGTTACTACCCCAGTTCCTAAACTGTAATGGAAACGCAGCATGAAGTGAGCCTGGCCTAACAAGGCCTAACTATACTAAGCCGTGCGACGCCCTGCAGTGGAAATGCGCCATAAATGTACTGTACCTATTGCATTGTATTTTAAGTGCAATAACAATATTTCAGAGCTTGCATTACTAGTCATAACATTTTTATCTAGTAATACTTCTGTCATTTTATTTTCTTAATGCAAATAGGTTTAATGTATTGATTCCTCTATGGTTTCAAATAGACACTGACAAAATGTGAATATTATTGGGTGGAAATCTCCAGAAATCTCCTTTCATTCTAGATTCATATCTCACAGATAATACCAAATATTAATATCCTGTATCATCTCTTTTCTTCAGGTGAGAGATGTTGGTATGAAGCAGGAACCGTGTGGTACGTCCACAAAGACGGGTACACACTGGGTGAGTCATCAAACACACACACATTTGATGTACTGTAATGTGTGTGTGTGTGTGTGTGTGTGTGTGTGTGTGTGTGTCCTCTGTTAATCCTCTCAGTCTGCAGTAATCTTTATTACCTTCATATCACGCAGCATATTAAACTCAATATGCTGCTCCACTTCCATCTGCTCATTCATCCATTAAAGCCCTTACTGTAATTGATCCACACACACACACACACACACACACACACACACACACACACACACACACACACACACACACACACACACACACACACACACACACACACACACACACACACACACACACACACACACACACACACACACACATACCATGTATACATCACTTCAGGGGACATTACATTGACTTACATGCATTTCCTGGAGACTTATCCTTACCTTAACCATAACCAACACATGCCTAACTCTTACCCTTACCCCTAACCAAGTCTTCACCCTAAATGTATGATTACCCTTATGGGGACCTCCATTATGTCCCCATAAGGGAGGCGAGTCCCCGCACGTGACTGTGTAAACAGACTTAGGTCCCCACAAGGATAGTAATGCTAGGACACACACACACACACACACACACACACAACACACACACACACACACACACACACACACACACACACACAACACATACGGGTTTTTATGCATTAGCCGCACTTTTCCCCCAAACCGGCCCGGTGGTGGTTTAGATGAGCTACCCTTACCTGAGGTCCTACAGCTATGGGAGTTGGGTCAAAAGTACTCTAAAAAATCTGAAAAAAAATCAGCTAACTTTAGATAGCTGATACACCCTTTAGAATCGTTAAACACACACCTACTTATATTGTGGTATACACAGACATATTTCTTCTGACAAAAGTGTGACTTATAAGGACCAACAAAACACTATGGGGTCTTTAAAGGGACAAGGCCACGCCCACAACCCTCCTAATTTGCATAGATACACAACCTGACAGGACACAGCATTATGGGAGCAGTCATTTTAATTGTAAAATAAAGTAGTATTAACTCTTCTCAAACCAATACATTGTTTAAACACATTAAAGTCAAACAGCTACACAGACAAACAGCTACACAGAGAGACATACAGATCGACAGACAGAAAAACAGCTACAGACAGACAAACAAACAGCTACACAGAGAGACATACAGATCGACAGACAGAAAAACAGCTACACAGACAGAGAGACAGACAGAAAGACAGCTACACAGACAGACAAACAAACAGCTACACAGAGAGACATACAGATCGACAGACAGAAAAACAGCTACACAGACAGAGAGACAGACAGAAAGACAGCTACACAGACAGACAAACAAACAGCTACACAGACAGACAAACAAACAGATACACAGACAGACAAACAAACAGATACACAGAGAGACATACAGATCGACAGACAGAAAAACAGCTACACAGACAGACAGAAAAACAGCTACACAGACAGACAAACAAACAGCTACACAGAGAGACATACAGAGACAGACAGAAAACAGCTACACAGACAGAGAGACAGACAGAAAGACAGCTACACAGACAGACAAACAAACAGCTACACAGAGAGACATACAGATCGACAGACAGAAAAACAGCTACACAGACAGACAAAAAACAGCTACACAGACAGAGAGACAGACAGAAAACAGCTACACAGACAGACAAACAAACAGCTACACAGAGAGACATACAGATCGACAGACAGAAAAACAGCTACACAGACAGAGAGACAGACAGAAAGACAGCTACACAGACAGACAACAAACAGCTACACAGACAGACAAACAAACAGATACACAGAGAGACATACAGATCGACAGACAGAAAGACAGCTTACAGACAGACAAACAAACAGGTTGCCAGATTTCCTTTGGCAATATGAAGCTTAAAATGCCGCATTACTGCGGCAACCTCATCCTCGGCCCACACTTTTTTGAATGTTCTTCTTGTTCTTCTGGCATTTTCATGATCCTTTCCTGAAAGATATACAAGTAAAAATAAAAACCAGTAGAATCAAATGTGAAATGTACTAGGCAGTCAGATTTTAGTTGGAAATAACTGTAATAACATCTGCTTTTTATCTGAAAATTGGATACGAGTAGCACATACATGCCATCGTCTTCTCATTCTTCCTCTTCCTGCCTCCTAGCCTTTACTTTAGGACAGCAATCCAATAAGTAAAGTGACTATTGAGAAATCTTTATATAAGGTCTTGTACATGTGCTGTATTTTTTATATCAGAAAAAAGGTTACAGTTCCAAACAGAAGTGCTACCCTTTTTTTGCCACTGTCCTTTAATAAATTAATTGAGGGTCATATATTCATACCTCCTATCTTTTTGGACAGCAGGGGTAGAATGATGGGTTGGACATTTAAAAAGTCCTAGGCTGGAAATGCATTCTAGTAATAATTGACCACTCCCAAAAAGGAAAGTAATCAATCAATTTTTGAAGATCAAAACTGTCTCGGCTAGGTCTTAACACTGTTTTGTATCTTATTTATAAGCGTATTTCAATGCCTTTTCCGAGTTCAACAACCAAACTGGCCTTACCTTCATAGGGAGGAGCAGTCTCACTCACTGTGGATGACATTGTTCCGACATCAGTTAGTCTTTTAAATTGAATCTGTCCAGCTTTTGACTGACTAGGCATTAAGGGGATACTTGCATCTGAATCATAATCATCATCATCCCCTTGTGAGTCGGGTATGTATTCCTCATCAGACATGCACTCATCTGATATTTGATCCTTTTCTGAATCTGATTGGTTTGACTGCAGTTCATCTCTGAAACGGGTTTCAGAAGGCTGTTGAAAATGAAAAAAAAAAAAAATACATTTGGTTTTGACGTATAGTTTATGCCAGACTTGTGAACACTCTGCAACACATTTTTTGTATATTATTGTAAATAGTACGGGTCTATTGAAACAGTTTTGTTTGCACAATGAAATACAAAAGTGGGGTCAAAAAGATCTTCAGCATTAAACCATAACAGATAAGGAAGAAAAATAAAACATTTGTAAGTAATCTAAACAATATACCAGAGTCTACAACTATTATAATCAATAATGACCTCTTTTAACGCATCATTACACTAATAAAGTTGATATATATATGGCCAATGGTGGAAACCAGGAATAATTTTCCCAAGGTGTATCATTCTAAAAAGTATACCAAACTACTGCAAATTCATACATGACTATCTCACCTCTGCATTCATATCCAAGCCACTTGAAGGAGGACACAGGTCCCACACAGGAAGCACACCTGTCCAATGAGGATACAGTTGCGATCCTCAAGCAATGCTGTTGGCAAAATGTAACAATCTACTTAAAGCAAATCCTTTAATAGCAAAGATCAATGTTTAATTAAATTTGCTTTTACAAGTCTCAGGACATTACATGAAAGCATCTAGGTTGTGTTCCAATCCAATGCAGTTCTGCATTCACTCGACAGCCCAAATGATTACAGGTCTTAGGTTATGAAAAGTATAATAATCCTTAAACCTACTTTTCACTTAGGAATTCAGGATATACTACATTTAGTTTACATTAAATCTTGTCATAGATGACATGAATCATTACTTAGTGGGTCGCTTTTCATCACATGTTACTGAACAACTTAACATACATGTAAAACTAACATACAGATCACATGCAGGCAGTGCAAGTATGAGCTAAACTCATATGAATGCCACTATCAACGCTACCTGACGACAAGGCCCCTTAAACAGCCAGGACCTCCTAAACCATGTACCTGCTGTTCTGAGGTTGATACACATACACTCAAGATACTGACTTACACTTTGAAAAGCGTTTGAAGGCAATGTCCTCACATACCATTGTCTCTATAAACCATATGATATTCAGACTACTTCATACACACACACAGCCCAAAGAAACATGTCGGTATGTAAATAGATCAAATCAAGTAGTATTTAAATGTAAAGTACCTTTTCGGCTCTGCTGAGGGGAGAACACACTGGACCTGTGGTCTTCGTGTAGCTCTCAGTGCAGTCGCTGTTCTTCACCATCTGTAGCAGATAAAACACAAGGAGAAGGATCAATACACAAAGTCAAAAATGTACTAGCAGAGAATATTTGGAATTGAATAAAAGAATGGTCCTACTGATGACAGAAAGAATGAAAGGAAAACTTAGTTTAAAACCTTAATGGATCCTTTTGTAAGCCAGTTAAATGTAAAAATACCTCTTCAATGTTCTCATCTGGAGATGTCGCCTGTGTGGCCCCACAGGTTTGGAGAGGCATCACTTCATCAAGACCCTGCAAGATGCAAACACACACAAAAAAACATTACATGAAAGCATTTATGTTTGTGTTTCTGAAATCCAATGCAGTTCTGCATTCACTCGACAGCCCAAATGATTACAGGTCTTAGGTTATGAAAAGTATAATAATCCTTAAACCTACTTTTCACTTAGGAATTCAGGATATACTACATTTAGTTTACATTAAATCTTGTCATAGATGACATGAATCATTACTTAGTGGGTCGCTTTTCATCACATGTTACTGAACAACTTAACATACATGTAAAACTAACATACAGATCACATGCAGGCAGTGCAAGTATGAGCTAGACTCAGATGAATGCCACTATCAACGCCACCTGACGACAAGGCCCCTTAAACAGCCAGGACCTCCTAAACCATGTACCTGCTGTTCTGAGGTTGATACACATACACTCAAGATACTGACTTACACTTTGAAAAGCGTTTGAAGGCAATGTCCTCACATACCATTGTCTCTATAAACCATATGATATTCAGACTACTTCATACACACACACAGCCCAAAGAAACATGTCGGTATGTAAATAGATCAAATCAAGTAGTATTTAAATGTAAAGTACCTTTTCGGCTCTGCTGAGGGGAGAAAACACAGTGTCCTACGCTGTGCATATCTCGGCTGCTTGGCTGGCAGAGGGTGCGTCATAGCCTGGTCATAGCTCTGGGCGTGGCTACTGGGTATCCAGACGTCACGATGCCCAGGAAGAACATGATAAATCTCCAACGAGGCGTTTTGGGGAGGTCTTTTCTGTGTTCGAGTTTTACTTCCTACAGGGTGTACTTTGAGGGTTTTTGACTCTGTAGACCGTTTACATGCATAAAAACCTTCATAAAACACAAGGGGACGGGGAATAACTGGAAAAGCATGACATGGGCCCTCACAGGTACACCATTGTTTGGTTTCCATGGTAGCGCGTCTCTTTAGTAGTGCACGCAACTGAAAGTCTGAGAAGGTGTTCAGCATGGTGAGGAAGATAGTCACAGAAAAAATAACAAGAATGGACAACGGACAGTACAAAATGCGTACATGAAGTGCTACGTCATGAACGCAAGAAATCATACCCTCGTGTGGGGGGTGCTCATGTGATTGGCTTAGATTTGAGGAGACATCTGATTGGCTATAGATAGTGAAAATTGCAAGTACGAATCGGGTGACCAGCAGGGGAGTCTCAAAACACCCACACACGAATGCACAGAGAGCGGGTTGTGTTTGCAGGTGCAGCGGTTTAAACGGAAAACAAATATGTGTGGATCAAAAATACATTTGTAAAACTTTTTTCACCAAATTGTGTATGGAACTACAAAAATGTGTATGGAACTGCAATCTAAAAACCACCTGAGTGGCGCTGTTCTATACACTGGGATACACTCAAAAAACACGTTTAGTGTATAAAAGGACTTTTCATAAAATGAGGATTTAAGTTAGTTAGACAACAGCAAACATGGATACTCTTAAGGTTTAAGCGGAATTCGGCATAGGTACAAAAGGACTTTGTCAGAAATGAGGATTTATGTTAGTTAGACACTCAAAAACATGGATACACTCAAAGTTTTAAGCGGACTTCGGCATAGTCCCACGTATACCACCGAGGTTCTCGTAACGACAGTGGGTAGTCAGGTAAAATGGTATGGTATACCACGTTGACACACACACACCACACACACACACACACACACACACACACACACACACACACACACACACACACACACACACACACACAACACACACACACACACACACACATTACATGTTACTTGTTAGACGCTTTTATCCAAAGCGACTTACATACTCAATACTGTGGACAATCCCCACAGGAGCAATTTGGGGTGAAGTGTCTCAGGGACACAACGACATGCTGACTGCAGTGGGGTTTGAACCTGTGCTCCCCTGATCCGAACACCACTAACACACTACCCACTGCGCCACAGCGTTATATAATATATTAATAATAATATATATATAAAAATGTTATTAAATACACTCAAAATATAATCAATTGATATTGACAAGACATTTCTACAGGTGACCGGTCACTACATTTGCCGTTAGCTGTTATCTTCGATGCAGATTAATTATTATTGTTAATGTTATTATTGTTCTCTGATTGGTTGTTTTCCCTGGTTCCACACGCAGCTGAAGCCTGATGAAGGACTCCTGAACTCCCAGAAGAAGGCCGAGCGAGAGTCAAACTGCAGACGGACGGATCTCTGCACGACGTCACGGAGGACCAAATCCAGAAGGTGAGTCTGGATCTAAATGTTAACATGTTTATATCTTTCAGAGGTGGGAAGTAGTGGAGTACAAATACTTTGTTACTGTACTTAAGTACATTTTTCTGGTATCAGTACTTTACTCCACGACGACTTTTTACTTTGACTTCTTACATGTTGAACACAAATACCTGTACTTTCTACTTCTTACACTTTGAACCCAAATACCTGTACTTTCTACTTCTTACATGTTGAACACAAATACCTGTACTTTCTACTTCTTACATGTTGAACACAAATACCTGTACTTTCTACTTCTTACATGTTGAACACAAATACCTGTACTTTCTACTTCTTACATGTTGAACACAAATACCTGTACTTTCTACTTCTTACATGTTGAACACAAATACCTGTACTTTCTACTTCTTACATGTGAACACAAATACCTGTACTTTCTACTTCTTACATGTTGAACACAAATACCTGTACTTTCTACTTCTTACATGTTGAACACAAATACCTGTACTTTCTACTTCTTACATGTTGAACACAAATACCTGTACTTTCTACTTCTTACATGTTGAACACAAATACCTGTACTTTCTACTTCTTACATGTTGAACACAAATACCTGTACTTTCTACTTCTTACATGTTGAACACAAATACCTGTACTTTCTACTTCTTACATGTTGAACTCAAATACCTGTACTTTCTACTTCTTACATGTTGAACACAAATACCTGTACTTTCTACTTCTCACATTTCCCAAACAGGCTGGTTCCTTTAGTTTGAATGTGTGTTTGGTGGCGTGATCATTATTATTTAGAGTCATTGCGTGCCTATTGATTTGAACACGATCCGTGTATCCATCATTTCCTGGTCTTCTCTAAAGAAGAGGGACAATGAAAACGTTGTCATGTTGCCGTTGTTCAGCATGGAAACATTCATTAGCTAACAATGACATTATTGTTCTATTAATATAAAGGGAGGTCAGGTACTCTTTAAAACAGCTGCTAGTTATGGGTACTTTTTACTGAAGTACATTTCAAAGCCTCTTACTTTGACTTGAGTAAAGAAGTTTAGTCAGTACTTCTACTTTCACCAGAGTGTTTTTAAACACGAGTATCTGTACTTCTACTTGAGTAAAGGATGTGTGTACTTTGCCATCTCTCCAGGTGAACCCTTCAGAGATGGATCTGTGTGAGGACCTCAGTGATCTGCAGAGTGTGAACGAGTCCTCAGTTCTTCACACTCTGAGCTGCAGAGCCAGAAACAACCAGCCGCTCACACACTCCGGACCTAACATCATCAACCTGTGGCCCCCCATACACAGCAAGGTACACACACACACACACACACACACACACACACACAACACACACACACACACACACACACACACATACATACAACCCCCCAAAAAACACACACACACACACACACAACACACACACACACACACACACACACACACACACTCAGTCAAAACTATTTATTCTTTAATTTTCTTACAAAACCAATTCATCCCTGAATAATAAATAAATCCTGATCATGAAATCCTCTCTTCTCTCAGACCCCGAAGTCTCGTCGGGGGGAGTGTGTGTGGGACGCCCCCCCTGCGCTCTCCTCTCTGGTGAAGAGTGTGTACGTGTCGATGGTGGGACGCGCAGAGACCACAGTGTGTGTGTGTTGGGTCGCAGCGGGACGGGGAAGACCTCGACCAGTCAGAGCTTCACCCTCGCTCTGCTGAGGCAGGCCGGGACCACCGGGGGCAAAGTCACACGTGAGTTGATACGCTTTTAAAATGTTTTTATTTATTACTTACTTATTTACTGACTTACTCACCCTTAGTGCTAACCTTATTTTTTTATCCCTTTCCCCCAGTGGAGCGAGTGCAGGCCATGTTCACGGTCCTCCGGTCGTTCGGATGTGTTTCTTCTCCTCACAGCGACGCCTCCACTCGATTCGCCTCCGTTTTCTCTCTCGACTTCAACCACGCAGGACAGGCAGCGGCCGGACACCTACAGGTGGATATAACACAGAGAGACACACTTAAAGGTCCCTATTATACTGTCTTTCATCAATATATCACAGGTCTCAGATATAAACAGAGCCTGTCTCTGATTGGCTGAAACACCAAACAGATCATTGCAGCATTACCCATAATCCCCTCTGTTTCAGCCCTGTTTCCAAAGTGCTGATTCTCTGTCTGTTACTTCAGATGAAAATAAGGAGCCCCTCCCCACGCCCCTCTGAGAGAGATTTGGTTACAAAGAACTCAATGGTGCTCTAGGAGGAGATTCAGGTGATAAGGGGGGGGGGGGGGGGGGTTACCTTGGTTGCTGATTGGCTAATGGTTACACAAGACAAAACATCGTTATGACATCATAAAGTGGCCAAAATCTGATCAGCTCATTTTCAGAGGGTTTTTATAGAAATGGATCAAAAAGAGAGAGAATCTTTGTTCCTGAAACTTTCAGAGTCTCTTTCCACAGAGGGGACATGAAAAAGTGGATTTTGCATAGTAGGTGACCTTTAATAAAATCAAAACTTTCTTCTGTTCCTCTCCTCAGACGATGATGCTGGACAAATGGAAAGTGTGTCAGAAGACGGAGGGCGAGAGCAACTTCCTCGTCTTCTCTCAGCTGCTGGCAGGAGTCAGCACAGAGATGAAGTAAATATTACAAAAAAACTGAACTTAAAGGGGACCTGTTCGACTCTTTTTTAGGGGTATATCAGTATGTAGTGTCTCTACTTTAAAGAGTCCTCTCCTGCTGATGTTCAGGTGTATATCAGTATGTAGTGTCTCTACTTTAAAGAGTCCTCTCCTGCTGATGTTCAGGTGTATATCAGTATGTAGTGTCTCTACTTTAAAGAGTCCTCTCCTGCTGATGTTCAGGTGTATATCAGTATGTAGTGTCTCTACTTTAAAGAGTCCTCTTCTGCTGATGTTCAGGTGTATATCAGTATGTAGTGTCTCTACTTTAAAGAGTC
>JAAOOA010002125.1:27500-32500 GCA_012861695.1 Trematomus loennbergii
TACAGATGTGTGTGTTACAGATCTGTGTGTTACAGATCTGTGTGTTACAGATCTGTGTGTTACAGATGTGTGTGTGTTACAGATATGTGTGTTACAGATCTGTGTGTTACAGATGTGTGTGTGTACAGATCTGTGTGTGTTACAGATGTGTGTGTTACTGATCTGTGTGTGTTACAGATGTGTGTGTGTGTTACAGATCTGTGTGTTACAGATCTGTGTGTTACAGATGTGTGTGTGTTACATATCTGTGTGTGTTACAGATGTGTGTGTTACTGATCTGTGTGTGTTACAGATCTGTGTGTTACAGATGTGTGTGTTACAGATCTGTGTGTGTTACAGATCTGTGTGTGTTACATATATGTGTGTGTTACAGATCTGTGTGTGTTACATATCTGTGTGTGTTACAGATGTGTGTGTTACTGATCTGTGTGTGTTACAGATGTGTGTGTTACAGATGTGTGTGTTACTGATCTGTGTGTGTTACAGATGTGTGTGTTACAGATATGTGTGTGTTACAGATGTGTGTGTTACTGATCTGTGTGTTACAGATGTGTGTGTGTTACAGATGTGTGTGTGTTACAGATGTGTGTGTTACAGATCTGTGTGTGTTACAGATATGTGTGTGTTACAGATGTGTGTGTGTTACAGATCTGTGTGTGTTACAGATGTGTGTGTTACAGATCTGTGTGTGTTACAGATGTGTGTGTTACAGATCTGTGTGTGTTACATATCTGTGTGTGTTACAGATGTGTGTGTGTTACAGATGTGTGTGTTACTGATCTGTGTGTGTTACAGATGTGTGTGTGTTACAGATGTGTGTGTTACTGATCTGTGTGTGTTACAGATGTGTGGTTACAGATATGTGTGTGTTACAGATGTGTGTGTTACTGATCTGTGTGTTACAGATGTGTGTGTGTGTTACAGATGTGTGTGTGTTACAGATGTGGTGTTACAGATGTGTGTGTTACAGATCTGTGTGTGTACAGATGTGTGTGTTACAGATCTGTGTGTGTTACATATCTGTGTGTGTTACAGATGTGTGTGTGTTACAGATCTGTGTGTGTTACATATCTGTGTGTGTTACAGATGTGTGTGTTACAGATGTGTGTGTGTTACAGATGTGTGTGTGTTACAGATATCTGTGCGTTACAGATGTGTGTGTGTTACAGATGTGTGTGTTACTGATCTGTGTGTGTTACAGATCTGTGTGTTACAGATGTGTGTGTTACAGATCGTGTGTGTTACATATATGTGTGTGTTACAGATCTGTGTGTGTTACATATCTGTGTGTGTTACAGATGTGTGTGTTACTGATCTGTGTGTGTTACAGATGTGTGTGTGTTACAGATGTGTGTGTACTGATCTATGTGTGTACAGATGTGTGTGTTACAGATATGTGTGTGTTACAGATGTGTGTGTTACAGATGTGTGTGTTACAGATCTGTGTGTGTTACATATCTGTGTGTGTTTACAGATGTGTGTGTTACTGATCTGTGTGTTTACAGATGTGTGTGTGTTACAGATGTGTGTTACTGATCTGTGTGTGTTACAGATCTGTGTGTGTTACAGATTGTGTGTGTTACAGATCTGTGTGTTACAGATCTGTGTGTGTTACAGATCGTGTGTGTTACAGATGTGTGTGTGTTACAGATGTGTGTGTTACAGATCTGTGTGTGTTACAGATGTGTGTGTTACAGATCTGTGTGTGTTACAGATCTGTGTGTTACAGATCTGTGTGTGTTACAGATGTGTGTGTTACAGATCTGTGTGTGTTACAGATCTGTGTGTGTTACAGATGTGTGTGTTACAGATGTGTGTGTGTTACAGATCTGTGTGTGTTACAGATCTGTGCGTTACAGTGTGTGTGTTACATATCTGCGTGCTAATATCCCCATAAAATACTAAATACATACAAGTAAGTAAACACAGTCGTCTGCAGTTTACTTCAGATGTAGAGCAGGACACTTTATCAAGTATTCATGTTGTGGATGCAGTTTATACGATTACTACGTCATTTGTTCATGACTTTACAGTGAAATGTTATTTTAATGTTTGCACATGAGTAAATACCCTGCTTTCTCACCTCTCAGTGTAATATCTCCTCCTCCTCCTCAGAGGGGCAGTGAAGGCCCTGTTCACCCCCGGGTCTCGGTGCCCCCTCTCTGTCGGGGCATGGCGGGTCTCGAGGGCTCGAGTCAGCGCTCGCTGCAGAGGAACGGAACCATCCGGAAAACGTTCAGCGGAGGGATGGCCGCCATCAGACGCCACTCCCAGAGCATCGCCGTCAAACTGCAGGCCGTGAGTAAAGTGTATTTATTCAAGTACTAGAAGTCCATATTCAGGGTCTTGGACTGTATTTGAGTATTACTGTATAGACGTACAGAATCTGCAAATGTGCATTCAGATTAATGTTAACATTCAGTGAAAGTCAATCTCAGGTCAAATAAACAACTGTCAGTACACATTTACAAATAAAAGTACACACTTGAAAATAAAAGTGTACGTAAAGTAGAAGTGTATGTAAAACAAATAATATTACACATTTACAAATAAACATATGTAATACTCCACGTAAACAAATCTCTGTACACATTGACAAAAAAGGTACACATCTACTTTAAAGATCTCAGTATATATCATATATTTAAACACATTTCCTTTACCTATCACAATTTAAAGTGGACCTATCATGCTATATTTGAATAATATAGTGAAGGACCATACCTATATAAGGCATATTTATACTTTTTTTTTTTCAAAATACCAAACAGATCATGCATTTTAGCCATGCCTCATTTTGCTCAATTTGATTTTTTAGCTCTGTTTTAGCAAGGGCTGATTCAGTGAGAACAGCACCATCTACAGGCCTGGCATATGTACTACAGCGTCTCCAGCGCTTTCGAACGGCAATGGCCGTGGCTGTCTCCTCCTGATTGGTGGAGTTGGCCCAATAGCCGTAGCGCCACCGTCCTGACGTCAGGACAGTGTTCAAATCTGGATCAGTTTTTATCAGATCCGTTGCAGCCCCTTTTTTAGAGATTTGGGTATGGAGGAAAATAGAGAGGGTTGTGTTTTCTGACACTTGGTGAGTTCCCTGGAACACCGGGGACACATATTCATGTAGAAAAGACGTACAAGTGCATTTTGCATGATAGGTCCCCTTTAATAAAAACCCGTCTGTATTTCTGTTCCTCCTGGAGCATCCTCCCTCCCTCATGGTGTGTCTTCTTCCCGCCTGCAGGACGCTCTGGTGAACCTGATCCGCAGAGCGCGCCCGTCTTCCTTCAGTGCGTCGGTGCTAAAGTAGAAGCTGGAGCTTTTGATGTTCCTTCTCTCCGAGTCCAGCTGAACTCCACCCAGATCCTGTCCGCGCTGCAGCTGCACCGCACAGGTCTGCACACACACACACTTAATCTTTACTCTCCCTCTTTGAGTCTCTTTCATTTAAAAGTGTTTTGTGACTTCAGACTCAGATATGTGGGAATCCTCTGAGGTTGTTAAAAGCGAGGTCCCTTATATGCATTTAACAGTGTTAAGTCTTTTTAAATACTCTACAATTAACTTTCTCTCAGGCTACCGGAGCACATGACTCTGAGCGACTTCAGGTGTCACTTCCAGGCTCTGTCGCCTCCGATAATGAAACGCTACGCCTCCATGTTCGTGAACCACGACGAGAGGAAGGTCAGAGTCACAGATGTTCACACAAACACAGTGGAGAATAAATAACAAGACGATAAATAGTAATGACCTCCTCTCTCTCTTTAAGGCGGTGGAGGAGCTGCTCTGTGAGCTGGATCTGGACAAGAAGAGCATCGTGATGGGCTCCAGCAGGGTGAGGGCTTTTTATTCTGAAAAGCATGCATCATTCTGAGCGTCCTGTCAGGATACCGTTACTCTGTTGGTCTTTTATTTTGAAAAACATGCCTCTCACCTAGCTTTTATTAAAGATACAGTTAAATGATATGTATTTTATTTTTTAAAAGATGCCTCTTCCTACGATTCATGATAGGATACAGTTACTCTGTGGGGCTTTTATTTGAAAAACATAATTTTTCTCGAGCTTCAATTAAGATTACAGTTACTTTATTGGTCTTTTATTGTGAAAATATTCCTCTTCTGAAACCTTGTGTTAGGACAAAGTTTCTATAGTGGTCTTTATTTTGAAAAACAAGTGCCATCCTGAGATTCAAAAATAAACTGTTACTCTCTGGGCTTTTATTTTGGTAAGACATGCCTCTTCCTGTGCTTCCTGTTAGGATACAGGTCCTCTAACAGTCTTTTATTTTGAAAAAACATTTGTCATCCTTAGCTTCATGGTAGGATTCAGCTACTCTATGGGGCTTTTACTTTGAAATCATGCCTCTTCCTGAGCTTCAATTAAGGATACATTTACTGTGTGGGGCTTTTATTCTGAAAAACATAATTTTTCCCAAGCTTCAATTAAGGATACTGTGGGGGCCTTTATTTTGAAGGGCTGAGTGGAATCAGTGGGTCCATATATATCACATTAAAAGCCCTTCTTCTTCTCCTTCCTCCTCCTCCTCCTCCTCTTCCTCTCCTCCAGGTGTTTATGAAGCGTGGTGTGCTGCGGTACCTGGAGCTCCAGAGGGACCAGCAGGTGAGCGGCTGGCTGCTCCACCTGCAGGCCGCCTGCATGGCTCACCTGGCCCGACAGAAGTACCGCAAACTCAAGGTGAGAAGCTCAAAAGGGGGCGGGGCCAACAGCTACAGTACTGACCCAGAATCAGCACTTTAGTAACAGGCTGGAATAGAGGGATATGAGGGATTTCTAAAATGCATGATCTATTTGTTTTGAGCAAAACAAATCATAGACATGTTTTTGATATTTTTTGATATATCTGAGACCCATAATATATGCCTAAAAATAGCATGATAGGTGAACTTTAACATTTCTCCTCCTGACGTTTTGTGTGATGTAATATCTGATCCAGGTGCAGCAGATGGCGATCAGCTGTCTGCAGAGGAACCTCAGAGCGCTG
>JAAOOA010002125.1:40000-62812 GCA_012861695.1 Trematomus loennbergii
AAATAAGAACTTTGGGTAATCTGCAAAGTCTGTAAATACATTCCTGATGTTTTAACTCGTGTGTTTGAGCCTCTGAGCTCTCGGATGAACACAGTTGTTGCTTGTTAATACTATTAAGAACATCAGCAGAATATGTCCTCTTGAAAAAAGAAATACCACATACATAAGAGGTAAATCATTAAAGGTCCCATGTCATGGCCATTTCTACTGATCATAATTCCATTGTTGAGGTCTACTAGAATAGATTTACATTGTTCAATGTTCCAAACTCACATTGGTTTCTCATACAGCATCTCTGTATAGCTCCCTGTGAGCCCAGTGGCCGTCTGCGAGACAGCGAGACACGGCAAAACCCAGCCTGGGCACACACACACACAGAGTTTGTGTGTGTGTGCCCAGGCTGAGTTCCCCGGTGTCTCGCTGTCTCGCCGACCCCACACCAGTGAGCCAGCTCACAGTGTCCTGCTCCTCGCAGCAGCGAGCCTCGCAACGTCCCGCCGAGTGTGTGTGTGTGAGGAAGTCCGCGGATTGGTCCAAACGTAACGGCTCCGCGGACGTAGCGTCACTATACCCGAAATACATCACTATACCCAAGAAGAAAAAAATGGAAAAACAGAAATCTCCAACGAGGCGTTCTGGGGCAGCATAGACAGGTCTTTTCTGTGTTAGAGTTTTACTCGCTACAGGGTGTACTTTGAGGGTTTGTGACTCTGCAGACCGTTACATGCATAGCTACATAACACACAAGGGGACGGGTAATAACCAGAGGAGCATGACATGGGACCTTTAACATAAAGAAGAACCAAACATTCCTCATGTTTTAACTCGTGTGTTTGAGTCTCTGAGCTCTCAGATGACACAGTTGTTGTGTGTATTGTGTGTGTTCAGGAGAGCCAGGCTGAGGTTCTCCGGCTGCAGAAGCAGAAAGAGGAACTCTGCGCTCAGATCCGGGACCTCAGCCTCCCGGTGGATCTGGCCTCTGATTCGCTGCCCGACCTCAAGAAGCAACAGCGCCTCCTGGAGGCCGAAGTGAGCGAGAAGAGGGAGGAGATCTGCACGCTTTCTGCCAAGATACAGAAGCAGCAACAGGTACAAAGAACGTTAGGGGGATGCTACATCTAGTCAAGTACTGTTCAGTAAAAGGTTGATGATAAAAAATATATGATTCTGAAAAAGGCTATTGAGTACTTTTACTTTTACATTGAGTGCTTTAGATATATATATATATTTTAGTAACGTTTACTTCAACGACTTCTTCCCTCTTCTCTCTCAGGTCCACATGCGCTTTGAGATGGAGATGGAGAGGATGAAGCAGATGCATCAGAAGGAGTTGGAGGATAAAGAGGAAGAGTTGGAGGACGTGCACAAGTCTTCTCAGAGAAGGGTACGTTAACACGGTACAAGTGTTAATGGCACCGTTAGAAATAAGTTACACATTCAGAAAAAAGGGCAGAATTCAGAAAAAGGTAAAGATTACAAAAATAATAGTGGATTCTGAAGAACATGACAACATTCAGAAAAAAGTCATAGTACATTAAAAAAATGTAATTATGAAAATCTGAAAAAAAAGTAGTGATTCTGAAAAAAGACAGAGTACTGAAACAAAATGGAAATTCTGAAAAAAAATTGTTCCTGGAAAAGTCTGAGTACAAATACAAATCTGATTTTGAAAGAAAGTCAAAATCAGGCAAAAAAAAATTGGGATTCTGAAAGAAAGTTGAGTGAGTCAGAATTCACGAATAAAATATTTATTGAAAAACTGAAAAGAAAACGTGATTTACAAAAAAAATATTACAAAACTGTATCCGTTTTCTGCAGAGAAACAACAATAGAAAGAAACAGAAAGTGGACCTTTGTGTTGAGATCATTTGGCAGAGTTATAATTAAAATCTCAACGATGTTAGACATTTGGGAACTCAGTATTGAAACCTTGATAAATGCTTTTAAAATGGCCTCTTATGTCGTTAAAATAGTACAAAATATTTCTATTGAAAGCATCAATCCTTTTCAGTGAAAATCCTCTGAACTGAACCTTTGTTTTGTACGTCCTTCCTCGCCTGAAAGGAATCAGACTCTTTTCACTAAGTCTTTGTTTGTCTTTCATAATGTTATGCAACCACATAATAATAATAATAATATATTTAATTAATATAGCGCTTTTTAAGATACACAAAGACGCTTTATAAAAATTACAAATTGCTCAGATACATCACTGCAGTTACAGCGACACCCACACACACACACACACACACACACACATCACACACACACACACACACACACACACACACACACACACACACACACACCACAAATGCTGGTGTTTACACACAAATATGATGTTTTATGCGTATCATTATGCAACTTGCCGCAGGGAACACTTCAGGGCCAATAAATGCCAGTTCAGACCCACCATCCATCCATTTATTATATTGTGTGTGTGTGTGTGTGTGTGTGTGTGTGTGTGTGTGTGTGTGTGTGTGTGTGTGTGTGTGTGTGTGTGTGTGTGTGTGTGTGTGTGTGTGTGTGTGTGTGTGTGTGTGTGTGTGTGTGTGTGTGTGTGTGTGTGTGTGTGGTGTGTGTGTGTGTGTGTGTGTGTGTGTGTGTGTAGCTGAGGCAGTTGGAGATGCAGTTGGAGCAGGAGTACGAGGAGAAGCAGATGGTGATTCATGAGAAGCACGACTTGGAGGGACTCATAGCGACTCTGTGTGATCAGGTATCCCATCGTACATTGTATTTATTATTATAGTGAGTAATGTTTTCTAGTGGATAAATGTCATTCTTACATTACAGGCAACATACAACAAGCGTGTTCTGCAAAAAGGTGGCAGATAATTTAGTGTTGTCCTAGTTTTGAAGGGTTTACGGTGGGGGCTTTCATTGCGAAAATTTACTTTTTGGGATGAATCTCCAAAAAAACAAGACAGAGTTTAGGCTATTTAGCTTCCATAACATAGGTTCTTTCAGACTAGTTGAAATAAAACATACATACGCTAAAGGCGGCTAATGTTGGGCTCTAAAGGAACTACAGCACGGTCACATGACTTCACGTCACCACCGTTAAGCTAAAGGCGGCTAATGTTGGACTATAAAGGAACTACAGCACGGTCACATGACTTCACGTCACCACCGCTAAGCTAAAGGCGGCTAATGTTGGCTAAAAGGAACTACAGCACGGTCACATGACTTCACCTCACCACCGCTAAGCTAAAGGCGGCTAATGTTGGGCTATAAAGGAACTACAGAACGGTCACATGACTTCACGTCACCACCGCTAAGCTAAAGGAGGCTAATGTTGGGCTATAAGGAACTACAGAACGGTCACATGACTTCACGTCACCACCGCTAAGCTAAAGGAGGCTAATGTTGGGCTATAAAGGAACTACAGAACGGTCACATGACTTCACGTCACCACCGCTAAGCTAAAGGTGGCTAATGTTGGGCTATAAAGGAACTACAGCACGGTCACATGACTTCACTTCACCACCGCTAAGCTAAAGGCAGCTAATGTTGGGCTATAAAGGAACTACAGCACGGTCACATGACTTCACGTCACCACCGCTAAGCTAAAGGAGGCTAATGTTGGGCTATACAGGAACTACAGCACGCTCACATGACTTCACGTCACCAGTGCTAAGCTAAAGGTGGCTAACGTTGGGCTATAAGGAACTACAGAACGGTCACATGACTTCACGTCACCACCGCTAAGCTAAAGGTGGCTAATGTTGGGCTATAAAGGAACTACAGCACGCTCACATGACTTCACATCACCACCGCTAAGCTAAATGCAGCTAACGTTGGGCGTGATGACATTTAGTCGTCTCATTAAGACACTGCTGTTTTTAAATTCTCCAGCGGGTATTTACTGATGTATTTTATGTCGTAGAACGAAACATTAAAATCTCCTCATCTTGTGTTAACCACAGACCTTATTTCAGGATAATAACCTGGGTTTTAGGACTCATTCCTGCACCTCTCTCCCTGCAGGTGGGGCACAGGGACTTCGATGTGGAGAAGAAGTTGAGGCGGGATCTGAAGAGGACCCACGCTCTGCTGGCCGACGCTCAGCTGCTCCTCTCCACCGTGGATAACCCGGGTCAGAACTTCTCCAACGGCAGCAGAGAGAACATAGAGAGGCTGCACTGCCAGGTAACCTCACCTGAACACTCACCTGAACACTCACCTGAACACTCACCTGAACACTCACCTGAACAAAACCAATTCTGAAAAAAGTAAAACAAATACAATTCGGAATTTTGAAAATACATTTTGAAAAAAAGTCAGAAATCTGAAAATAATCGTGATTCTAAAGAACATGAAAACATTCTGAAAAGTCATAATGAAAAAAAAATAATCTCAAAATTCTGAAAAAAGTTTTAAAAATTCCTAAAAAGTCGGAATTCTAAAAAAAAACGGGATTCTGAATAAATGGAAAACGGAAACGGCAGCAAGGAGCACGTAGAGCGGCTGCCTGCCAGGTAACCTCCCTGAACACTCACCTGAACACTCACCTGTACACTCACCTGAACACTCACCTGAACACTCACCTGAACACTCACCTGAACACTCACCTGTACACTCACCTGTACACTCACCTGAACACATCACCTGAACACTCACCTATACACTCACCTGAACACTCACCTGATCACTCACCTGACACTCACCTGTACACTCACCTGAACACTCACCTGAACACTCACCTGAACATCACCTGTACACTCACCTGAACACTCACCTGAACACCTCACTGAACACTCACCTGAACACTCACCTGAACACTCACCTGTACACTCACCTGAACACTCACCTGATCACTCACCTGAACATCACCTGTACACTCACCTGAACACTCACCTGAACACTCACCTATACACTCACCTGAACACTCACCTGAACACTCACCTGTACACTCACCTGTACACTCACCTGTACACTCACCTGAACACTCACCTGAACACTCACCTGAACACTCACCTGAACACTCACCTGTACACTCACCTGAACACTCACCTGAACACTCACCTGAACACTCACCTGAACACTCACCTGTACACTCACCTGTACACTCACCTGAACACTCACCTGAACACTCACCTGTACACTCACCTGTACACTCACCTGTACACTCACCTGAACACTCACCTGAACACTCACCTGAACACTCACCTGAACACTCACCTGTACACTCACCTGAACACTCACCTGAACACTCACCTGTACACTCACCTGAACACTCACCTGAACACTCACCTGAACACTCACCTGAACACTCACCTGTACACTCACCTGAACACTCATTGAACCTATTATTATTATGATTGTTCAGCTGGAGGCGAGCGAGGCGGTGCGTCTGGAGGCAGAAGGTCTGCAGACGACTTTATCTCAGGAGCTGGAGAACTGTCAGATCGAGCTGGAGAACATCTGCAAGCAGAAGAGCATGGTGAGCACTTCCTGTCTGTCTTCTTCTGCTGTTCCCTTTAGTGTTTACTTCCTGTCTGTCTTCTTCTGCTGTTCCCTTAGTGTTTACTTCCTGTCTGTCTTCTTCTGCTGTTCCCTTTAGTGTATACTTCCTGTCTGTCTTCTTCTGCTGTTCCCTTAAGTGTTTACTTCCTGTCTGTCTTCTTCTGCTGTTCCTGTAGTGTTTACTTCCTGTCTGTCTTCTTCTGCTGTTCCCTTTAGTGTTTACTTCCTGTCTGTCTTCTTCTGATGTTCCCTGTAGTGTTTACTTCCTGTCTGTCTTCTTCTGCTGTTCCCTGTAGTGTTTACTTCCTGTCTGTCTTCTTCTACTGTTCCCTTAAGTGTTTACTTCCTGTCTGTCTTCTTCTGCTGTTCCCTGTAGTGTTAGCCATCATCTCCACAAATATAAAATGAATATTCCAAAGGTTTTCCGTGGTGTTTTCCAATGGATGAAAACTAAAAATGTAATAAGTGTTGATAATGACCTCTCCTCCTCCTCCTCCTCTTCTTCCTGTTTCCAGGTGGATGAACAGTTGTCTATGCTTCAGCACGAGAAGGTGGACTTCCTGAAGAGACTGGAGGAAGACCAGGAGGATCTGAACGAGTTGATGAAGAAGCACAAAGCTCTGATCGCTCAGGTACCGCTCACTTCCTGTCTCTCTTTGCTTTACATCAGTCACTTCCTGTCTCTCTTTGCTTTACATCAGTCACTTCCTGTTGTAATCCTGATCTTTAATCTGAGCTCCTCTCTGCTTCAGTCCTCCAGCGATATCTCTCAGATCAGAGAGCTGCAGGCGGAGCTGGAGGAGGTGAAGAAGGAGAGATACGTCCTGCAGGAGGAGGTGAGCAGCGTGGAGGATAAGAGCTTTATATACAGAGAGGGCAAAAGTACACACATCCTTTACTTTTTTTACAGGTATTTGTGTTCAACATGTAAGAAGTAGAAAGTACAGGTATTTGTGTTCAACATGTAAGAAGTAGAAAGTACAGGTATTTGAGTTCAAAATGTAAGAAGTAGAAAGTACAGGTATTTGTTTCAAAATGTAAGAAGTAGAAAGTACAGGTATTTGTTCAACATGTAAGAAGTAGAAAGTACAGGTATTTGAGTTCAAAATGTAAGAAGTAGAAAGTACAGGTATTTGTGTTCAACATGTAAAAGTAGAAAGTACAGGTATTAGTGTTCAAAATGTAAGAAGTAGAAAGTACAGGTATTAGTGTTCAAAATGTAAGAAGTAGAAAGTACAGGTATTTGTGTTCAAAATGTAAGAAGTAGAAAGTACAGGTATTTGTGTTCAAAATGTAAGAAGTAGAAAGTACAGGTATTTGTGTTCAAAATGTAAGAAGTAGAAAGTACAGGTATTTGTGTTCAAAATGTAAGAAGTAGAAAGTACAGGTATTTGTGTTCAAAATGTAAGAAGTAGAAAGTACAGGTATTTGGGTTCAAAATGTAAGAAGTCAAAGTAAAAAGTCTTCAGAAAAATAAGTAGTGGAGAAAAGTACTGATACCAGAAAAAGTACTGAAGTACAGTAACGAAGTATTTGTACTCCACTACTTCCCACCTCAGTTTATGTGATGGAGCATTAAACTCAGATATCACTGTGACTGCAGGCGGAGCATTACCTGAAGTAAAAGTCAAAATATTCCATAAAAAGCTAAAGTTATGTGACAAAATCTCCCTTAACTAAAAGTAGACATCAGAAAAATGAACGTAAAGTATCAAAAGTCAATTTATGACTTTTACATTAGTATGTTTACATTAATTAATTATAAACATTAAATAAAGAAAATAAACATTAACAGTGAAATATATACTGTATACAGTATGAGAGTATCTCTATCAAATAATCAAATACGCAATATAAATATATAGAATAAATATAATGGTATGTGTTTTAATGTAATCAATACTTGGAAAAGTACACAACATTAAAAGGTACATTATTTTCCGTGTGTTGAAATAACTAGATCTCATGGTGACTACAAGCTGCAGGTGGAGCACTCATTTCACTTTCTCTGATGAATAGCTGCCTTATTGTTGCTTTTTAAAATGTAATATTTGTGTCTCCTCCTCCTCCTCCTCCTCTCCTCCTCCTCCTCCTCTTCCTCCCCATGCAGTTGCAGCAGCGTGTTTCCAGGGTGCAGTTCCTTGAGTCCTCCACTGTGGGGCGCAGCATCGTCAGCAAACAGGAAGCCAGAGTGTGTGACCTGGAGAACAAGCTGGAGTTTCAGAGAGGACAGGTCAAGAGGTTCGAGGTGAGGAAACACATTTCATCCTGACTCCATTCCTGAGAGGAAAATAATATTCTACTATAACACCTTTGTGTTTTTTGAGAGAGAGAGAGAGGAGAGAGAGAGAGAGAGAGAAGAGGAGAGAGAGAGAGAGAGAGAGAGAGAGAGAGAGAGAGAGAGAGAGAGAGAGAGAGAGAGATATTTGAGCAGTTTGTTTATGTATTTGTGTGTAGATGTTGCAACTACACAGAGCTTTAGCAATACTGTATGTAACTATGGTCATGCTAATAAAGCTATTGAATTGAATTGAATAGAGAGATAGAGAGGTGAGATAGAGAGAGAGAGGGGGGGGAGAGAGAGAGGGGGGAGAGAGAGAGAGAGAGATTTGTCATGCTTTGCTTTCTGTTATTTTGTCTGTAAGACGTTGCTTTTGTCGGGACCCCCTTGAAAAGGAGATGGTGCATCTCAAGGGGTTTCTCCTAATGAATAAATGTCTATATAAGGGGTAGATTTTACTCTAAAGCCATGTTTTTAATTGCATTGTTCAGGTGCTGGTGTTGCGTTTGAGGGACAGCGTGGTGCGTTTAGGGGAAGAACTGGAGCAGAGCGCCGAGGCCGAGGCGAGGGAACGAGAAAACGCCAAATACTACCAGCAGCGTCTGCAGGACATGAGGGTGGAGGCGGAGGATCTGGTCCAGAGAGAGCAGGGCAGCAGCCGCAGGCGCATGGAGCTGGTACACACACACACAACGTTACACAACATCACACAAACACTACACAAACACAACATCACACAAACACAACATCACACAACGTTACACAACATCACACAACATCACACAAACACAACATTACACCTGAAACACAATTACACAACATTAAACAAACACAACATTACACAAACACAACAGTACACAACACCTGAAACACACCTAAACCCTTCACACTCATCATGGGGAAAACAGGCTGCAACAGGCATGATTAACCTGTTCAACCCGGAGGCCCCGCCCCCTTTTTTTCACGAAACTGTGTCTCAAGGCAAGGCAAGGCAAGGCAAGGCAAGTTTATTTATAT
Organism: Trematomus loennbergii; assembly: GCA_012861695.1. NCBI lineage: Eukaryota > Metazoa > Chordata > Actinopteri > Perciformes > Nototheniidae > Trematomus > Trematomus loennbergii. The sequence continues at coordinate 48,765 of JAAOOA010002125.1, forward strand.
AGCACCTTTCAACACAAGGCAATTCAAAGTGCTTTACAAAAAAGTCTCATGGCTTCTTAACATTTAAAAACCTATTAATCATACCCACTTAACGGAAAGAAACTCAGCTAACTGACGATATGAAACATTTTACCGAAACAAAACACAAGTCTCACAAGAAGCGTCTAAATGAGCCCTGAGCGAAAAAATGCTAACACACTTTTTATACCGAGAGCACAGAACTCTAGGTATAATAAATACCCTTATTACATATCGGATCTGCACAAACAATATTGATTAGCAAGCTGAGATTCCACAGATTATAGGGGTATAAGTATCATCACTGAGCGATCAGAACTTGCAACAGGGGAAGCAAACACAGACATCACAACACGGAGCTTTACGGAGCAAAAATGGGACATTGTCTTACCTATGTTCTGTTGTTCTGATCAAAAGTTGTGTTCAATGGCATTAAAACGATAACAACGCTGCTGAAGGTTCATCCATAGGTTAATCAATGTGTCTGAAATGATTACTGATAATCCATCTTCATATCTATGTCAATAACGGAGTTTTCATATATAGTTGAGCTACGAGTGTATGACAGCTTCCGGGTTTGGGCATTCTGGCTACACATCACTCATTCACCAATGGGTGATGTTTAGATGGATTTTAGGAACTTCCCCTCGATTCTATTGGCTCTAACGGTTAGAAAGAGGTGTCAACCATCAAAATTGAACGAGGGGGCCAGAGATATGGAAAATGCACCCAAATGACCCCAGAAGTGGGTTTTTCTCTCTCTAAAAGGTCAAAGGTCACTTGTTTTGCATCAATCTTGATACAGGGTACTTATTATATGTTGTACTTTGGATTCCTAAAGCTTTTAGTCTCTGATCCCATCATTCAAGGGTGGTTTTCACTATAAGTAATGTGGTTTTTTGGACGGACACTATAATTTACATTTTTTTACTATGTTCAATCTGAATTTACTTTAAAATAAAAAAAATCTATATTGATCCTGACTTTTCTACATCCAACTCACAGGTTTATCATTACTTTGAGAAAAAGATTATTAATTTAACCCTTTTAGAAGGGAAGATAGGGTCATTTGTTCTGGGCATGTCATTTTCGAGCCTGAGGCCTGACAAACAGGCTCAGGGCTTAACAGGTGAACTAAATCTAAAACTAAATGTGTATAAAATATCAAAAAGATACATTAAAACAAACACTTTAGAAATCTTAGGAAGGATCCCTCTTGCTGGAAAGACAAGATACAAATACTGTCATTTAAACAACTTTAGTTTAAGAAAATCATGTTACAATAATTTTGTTTGTTGAATAAATGCGTGAATAAGCATCAGAAAAATACCTTTCCAGAGAACACGAGGAGAAGAGTGAAACCACTATGTATGTATGAATGCAAATATAGAAGTCTGGTTAGCTTAGCTTAGCACAAACACTGGAAACAGATGGAACAGTTAGCGTGGTGTTTGCACAGAGATGGAGATAATTGTTGGGAGATTTCTGCAGACATCACCGTGTGTGTGTGTGTTGTGTGTGTGTGTGTGTGTGTGTGTGTGTGTGTGTGTGTGGTGTGTGTGTGTGTGTGTGTGTGTGTGTGTGTGTGTGTGTGTGTGTGTGTGTGTGTGTGCGTGCGTGTGTGCGTGGGCGTGCGTGCGTGCGTGCGTTAAAGAGCACACACCCTTCCTCCAGGCTGTGAGGGAACAACATCTCCTCTGTTCAAAAACAACAGCTGCTGCGTTTTCTGCAACATTACCAAACATCACTTTCATTTCTGCACAGGTTTGATCAGAGGCTTTCTGCACACTTATACGCTTTAATACCTTCAAAACTTCTTCTCTGAGACGCTGAGGTGTTTGAAAAGCTTATTGCAGTAATCATGTTTAAGTTCAACAGCATTTGGTCAGAAAATAGACTGTAGAGATCCGCTCTGAGTTCAGTAAATGAGCTGATGCACGCCTCGATTCAAACATATGTACCTTTAATACATCTGATATGATCGTTGGTATCATTAAGGTCAGTTATAGGTCATGAATGCAGCGTTTATGTATAATTAATAGACAATCAGTACATTCAATTAAATATATGTGAACTCTAAGAAGGCACAGCTTTAACTGTATCATCTGAGCCTCATATTGATGATTCTTTTGTGTTATTTGGAGCTATTTTAGGTCTTATTTCTATCGTTAATAAAAGGAATAATAGTCATATTAATTTAAAAAGAAAGGACTCCATTATATCCACAAAATAGAAAGAAGCCTTTAATAAATGTTCTGCTGGTTACCCTCAGAGTTTCATGTTCCTCCTCAGAGCAGATTTACCCGTGACCTCTGAGCAAACGAGAAGGAGCCTCAACAATTATTCAGTTATTAGCACAAAGAGACACACACACACACACACACACACACACACACACACACACACACACACACACACACACACACACACACACACACACCACACACACACACACACACACACACACACACACACAACACACACACACACACACACACACACAGCCTGCTGCATGAATAGACATATTCATACACACACACATGTTCACACACTCCTCCTCCGCCCACCTCTTAACGTCATATCTCGCTCATCCTGCTTTCTCCTCTGACTGTGATTAATCCTCATTGTCTCTTCAAGGTTATGGACACACACACGCACACACATTCCTACTTGGTTATGTGTCTCTATGACAACCGCTGCACCCACACCCGTCTCCTCAAAACCAACAAGCCAATAACTAAGCCTAGATGCCATTGTGTGTGTGTGTGTGTGTGTGTGTGTGTGTGTGTGTGTGTGTGTGTGTGTGTGTGTGTGTGTGTGTGTGTGTGTGTGTGTGTGTGTGTGTGTGTGTGTGTGTGTGTGTGTGTGTGTGTGTGTGTGTGTGTGTGTGTGTGTGGACATGCCATTGGACTCGGTGTTTGACTGATGAGGTAATATAGGGTGGAGGAAGGTAATTGCTGAGGCAGATTGGGCCGCGGGGTTTTTACAGGTTGTCGGGGAAATGAAAACACACATCTGGCCTCATGAAGGTGAGCGTGTCAACAAACACCCTTTAAAGGAACAACGAGTGTGTAGGTTACAGTTTGTAAACACACAATTAAAAGGTTAAACAGGGATTAAAGAGGACATGTTCTGCTGATGTTCAGGTGTATATCAGTATGTAGTGTCTCTAATTTAAAGAGTTCTCTCCTGCTGATGTTCAGGTGTATATCAGTATGTAGTGTCTCTACTTTAAAGAGTCCTCTCCTGCTGATGTTCAGGTGTATATCAGTATGTAGTGTCTCTACTTTAAAGAGTCCTCTCCCGCTGACGTTCAGGTGTATATCAGTATGTAGTGTCTCTACTTTAAAGAGTCCTCTCCAGCTGATGTTCAGGTGCATATCAGTATGTAGTGTCTCTACTTTAAAGAGTCCTCTCCTGCTGATGTTCAGGTGTATATCAGTATGTAGTGTCTCTACTTTAAAGAGTCCTCTCCTGCTGATGTTCAGGTGTATATCAGTATGTAGTGTCTCTACTTTAAAGAGTCCTCTCCTGCTGATGTTCAGGTGTATATCAGTATGTAGTGTCTCTACTTTAAAGAGTCCTCTCCTGCTGATGTTCAGGTGTATATCAGTATGTAGTGTCTCTACTTTAAAGAGTCCTCTCCTGCTGATGTTCAGGTGTATATCAGTATGTAGTGTCTCTACTTTAAAGAGTCCTCTCCCGCTGATGTTCAGGTGTATATCAGTATGTAGTGTCTCTACTTTAAAGAGTCCTCTCCCGCTGATGTTCAGGTGTATATCAGTAAGTAGTGTCTCTACTTTAAAGAGTCCTCTCCTGCTGATGTTCAGGTGTATATCAGTATGTAGTGTCTCTACTTTAAAGAGTCCTCTCCTGCTGATGTTCAGGTGTATATCAGTATGTAGTGTCTCTACTTTAAAGAGTTCTCTCTTGCTGATGTTCAGGTGTATATCAGTATGTAGTGTCTCTACTTTAAAGAGTCCTCTCCTGCTGATGTTCAGGTGTATATCAGTATGTAGTGTCTCTACTTTAAAGAGTCCTCTCCTGCTGACGTTCAGGTGTATATCAGTATGTAGTGTCTCTACTTTAAAGAGTCCTCTCCTGCTGACGATCAGGTGTATATCAGTATGTAGTGTCTCTACTTTAAATAGTCCTCTCCTGCTGATGTTCAGGTGTATATCAGTATGTAGTGTCTCTACTTTAAAGAGTCCTCTCCCTGATGTTCAGGTGTATATCAGTAAGTAGTGTCTCTACTTTAAAGAGTCCTCTCCTGCTGATGTTCAGGTGTATATCAGTATGTAGTGTCTCTACTTTAAAGAGTCCTCTCCTGCTGATGTTCAGGTGTATATCAGTATGTAGTGTCTCTACTTTAAAGAGTCCTCTCCCGCTGATGTTCAGGTGTATATCAGTATGTAGTGTCTCTACTTTAAAGAGTCCTCTCCTGCTGATGTTCAGGTGTATATCAGTATGTAGTGTCTCTACTTTAAAGAGTCCTCTCCTGCTGATGTTCAGGTGTATATCAGTATGTAGTGTCTCTACTTTAAAGAGTCCTCTCCCGCTGATGTTCAGGTGTATATCAGTAAGTAGTGTCTCTACTTTAAAGAGTCCTCTCCTGCTGATGTTCAGGTGTATATCAGTATGTAGTGTCTCTACTTTAAAGAGTCCTCTCCTGCTGATGTTCAGGTGTATATCAGTATGTAGTGTCTCTACTTTAAAGAGTTCTCTCTTGCTGATGTTCAGGTGTATATCAGTATGTAGTGTCTCTACTTTAAAGAGTCCTCTCCTGCTGATGTTCAGGTGTATATCAGTATGTAGTGTCTCTACTTTAAAGAGTCCTCTCCTGCTGATGTTCAGGTGTATATCAGTATGTAGTGTCTCTACTTTAAAGAGTCCTCTCCCGCTGATGTTCAGGTGTATATCAGTATGTAGTGTCTCTACTTTAAAGAGTCCTCTCCTGCTGATGTTCAGGTGTATATCAGTATGTAGTGTCTCTACTTTAAAGAGTCCTCTCCTGCTGATGTTCAGGTGTATATCAGTATGTAGTGTCTCTACTTTAAAGAGTCCTCTCCTGCTGATGTTCAGGTGTATATCAGTATGTAGTGCTCTACTTTAAAGAGTCCTCTCCTGCTGATGTTCAGCTGTATATCAGTATGTAGTGTCTCTACTTTAAAGAGTCATCTCCTGCTGATGTTCAGGTGTATATCAGTATGTAGTGTCTCTACTTTAAAGAGTCCTCTCCTGCTGATGTTCAGGTGTATATCAGTATGTAGTGTCTCTACTTTAAAGAGTCCTCTCCTGCTGATGTTCAGGTGTATATCAGTATGTAGTGTCTCTACTTTAAAGAGTCCTCTCCTGCTGATGTCCAGGTGTATATCAGTATGTAGTGTCTCTACTTTAAAGAGTCCTCTCATGCTGATGTTCAGGTGTATATCAGTATGTAGTGTCTCTACTTTAAAGAGTCCTCATGGTGTTTTGCAGGAGATGCAGGTGGAGGAGCTGAGCGCCGTCAGACAGGCATTACAAGCCGACCTTGAAACATCGATCCGTCGCATCGTTGACCTTCAGGCGGCTCTGGAGGAAGTGGAGTCGAGCGACGAGAGCGACTCTGAGAGGTAACTTGACTTTAAAGTAAACATCTTCCTCCTCAAACATGATCATTTCTGTTTCTGTAAACTCACCCTCTCACCGCTCTGCCCTTCACTCAGTGTGAGAACTGCTGTGACGTCCTTGGGTCAAAAGAAAGACCTGTAAGACCCTGAATGTGTGTGTGCGTGCGTGCGTGCGTGCATGCGTGCGTGCGTGCGTCCTGGACATTGCATCAGGCCTTGAAGTGTCATCGTTTAAACCTCTCGTTATGATAACGCTGAAAAGAAGGATAATTCTGGTCTATTTGTAGTTCTGGCCATCATTTGTTATCATTTTAATCAAATTAAACCCCAAAATGTTATAATTACTTAAAGGAACGTGTTGGAAAGATTGCCAAAACTACGATAATTGGACTATAATGTCCGTAATTATCCTTTAAAGTGACTCTTGAAATCGGCTATGTGCATGGTTACTCAGTCCTTGCACCACAGCATTTACTCCATTTAAACCCATCATAAATCGATGTTTAAAAAAAAGTTTTCTAATTCAAAGGCATAAGAAATGGTTAAAAATGTGAATAACAACGTGCTGTAATATATGTCGTACATGCTAATATATATAAGTGTCTTATGCTGATATACAAATCAATGAATGGAAATCAATGGTTGCCTGGGTGATGAGGAAAGTAGCATTCATTGATATGAATATACAGCATATTTCTATAATGATGGCATGAGTATTGGCACGTCTGCAATCCTATGTGTCGCCAGCTCAGATTTGTGAGTAGATGGTTAGCATTAGCGATAGCGTCTTCAACCTATTATTTATTCTACTAACTGGTTGGTTTTATCCTCGTGGCTTTGACATGCTTAATGGGAATACAAAGCTTCTCCCAGATGTTGATTATTATTATTATTTGGCTGGAAAATAATGCAAGAGCATGGAAAGGAAAAGACAAACTTGATGATTCAACTGCGACTCAAACGACAGTATGGCCTCTGACAGAAAGAAAACAACACTTTTTGGTTGTTGAACTATTTTGAGATAAAAGTCAGAATCCGTGAAAAAAAAGTCACAATTTTGAAATTTGGAGAAAAAAGTCGGAATTCTCAAAAATGTTTTTTTATTTTATTTTAAGTCTGATTTCTGAGATTTTGAGAAAAAGTCAGAATTCACAAAAAAGTCAGATTTCTGAGATTTGGAGATAAAATTCATAATTCTGAAAGGAAAGAAAGTCATAATTTTGACATTATAAAAAAAAGTCAGAATTTTGGGGGAAAAATAATTTTGAGATTTTGGAGGGAAAAAGTCATTATCTGAAAATGTTGACTTTTCTCAGAAATCAACTGCGACTCAAACGACAGTATGGCCTCTCACAGAAAGAAAACAACACATATTGGTTGTTGAACTATTTTGAGATAAAAGTCAGAATCCGTAACAAAAAAAGTCAAAATTTGAAATTTTGAGAAAAAAGTCAGAATTTTGAGTTGTTTTTTTTTAAGTCTGATTTCTGAGATTTTGAGATAAAAGTAATAATTCTGAAAGGAAAAAAAGGTCATAATTTTGACATTATAAAAAAAGTCATAATTTGAGGGGAAAATAATTTTGAGATTTTGGGGGAAAAAGTCATAATTCTGAAAATGTTGACTTTTTCTCATAATTCAACTGCGACTCAAACGACAGTATGGCCTCTCACAGAAAGAAAACAACACGTATTGGTTGTTGAACTATTTTGAGATAACAGTCAGAATCCGTAAAAAAAAGTCAAAATTTTGAAATGTAGAGAAAAAAGTCAAAATTGTGACTTTTCTCAGAATTCACTCAAACTGCAGTTGGCTCTCAACACATATTGGTCGGTGAACTACGGTTTCAAAGCTTCAAGTTTGGCCATTTGAATGTTTTTTAACCCCAGAACTGAATCGAGGGGGTGCTTAAAACATGTATAGAACAACAAATAGCTTATAATTAACGTTCATGAAGTTGAACGGAGTCGTTGACAGTTTGTCTGCAGAATGGAAGTGCCTGCATGCGCGTGGTGAAGCTAATGTTCTGCAGAGTCTCCGTTGTGATAAAGTGTGATTCCTCTCTGCAGCGACTCGGTCTCTAGCGTCGGGACAGAGGACGTTGGAGAGGGGATCCGTCATTGGTTAGGAGTTCCCAGAGGGGGGTCCCGGGGCGGGGTCTCCCAACGGCAGCAGTACCATCAGCAGCCAGGGGGGGCGCCAGTCTTTGGCCGACACCATGAGCACCTACAGCTTCAGGTAAGCTTGTGAATTTTAACAATCGGTTAAAATATTATTATTATCTGTACGATTCATTTGATATCATTTGCTGTATTTGTGCACACACACAAAGTCAGAATTCCAAAAAAAGTCATAATTTTGAGACTTTTAAAAAAAGTCATAGTTTTGAAAAAAAAAGGCATCATTTTGCAAAAAGGCATAATTTTGAGATTTAGAAGAAAAAGTCAGAATTTTGTAAAAAAAAAGCCCGAATTTTGAGATTTGGAAAAAAGTCAGAATTAAAAAAAGTCAACATTTTGAGAAGAAAAAAAAGTCAGAATTGTGCAATTTGAAAAAAAAGGCAGAATTGTGTGATTTTGAAAAAAAGTCAGAATTGTGCGATTTTGAAAAAAAGGCAGAATTCTGAGAACTCACAATTGCTAGATTGCGAAAGTCAGCATTTTTAGATTTAAAAAAGTCCGAATTTAGAGATTTTGAAAAAAAGTGAGATTTAAAAAGAAAATATCCACATTTTGAGATGCTAAGAAAAAAAATCTCAATTCTGATATTTTGAAAAATAAATTCGGAAAAAAAGGGTCTCTCTCACTCTCTGAAGGTCTTGTGTGGAAAAAAAGTCAGAATTCTGAGAAAAAATCAAAAATATCAGATATTTCCAGAAAAAAATCTGAATTCTGAAAAAAAAGTCAGAATTTTAACATATTGAAGAAAAAAATCAAAGTTCTGTAAAAAAAGTGTTTCTTTCTCTGTGAAGGTCTTGTGAGAATCCGATGATGATGACGGCTCTGAGTTGGGGGGCAGCAGGGCTGGAGGCAGCAGGGCTGGAGGGGGGGGCAGCAGGGCTCCGAGTCGGGCCCCTCCTCCTCCGCCCTCTCAGAGCTGCTCGACGGCCTCCGGAGACGCAGAGCCGGCGGAGACGCAGAAGACGGAGCCGGGAGCGCCGTCTCTCTTCCCGTTTATCAAACAACCGCCGCCTCCACCCTCAGACGCCGAGCCTCCGCCCTTTCTCTCGGCCCCGGTGACCTCCAGGAGCCCCGATCCAGCATCCTCAAACCCCCGTCCCCGATAATGCCTCGCTCCATCAGCGCTCGCTCCATCAGCGACGCTCAAACACCTGGAGCTAAACTCTCTCGCTACAACTCCAGCAGTGATTCCCTCTCAGGCGTCCCGTCGCTGCCTCACCTCTCCTCTTTGGGGTCAAACCTCGCCTCCCCCATCAAACTCCCTCTCTTTGCATCCCAGAAGAAGATCCAGATCAACCACAGCGATCCCAAACCACCTCCATGCAGCAGCGCTCCCCTCAACCCCCGAGGAGGTGCATGCTGGGGAGTCTTTCCACAGAAGATGGAGGGGAAGCATCCCTGGGTTCAGAACGATGGTGTTCAGAACAGGAGGCTAATGGAGGGTCGGGAAGACGCGCGTTAGATATTCTGCCCGCCATCCGGAGAGCGAAGTCCACCAGCAGCCTGACGGGATCTGAGCGAGGAGGACGGAGGGCTCTGAGCGTTCACTTCGGAGAGCTGCCTCCCTCCACCCGGAGCAGGAAGGGATCTGAAACGGACTCCTCGTCATCGGGGGGGTCAGCGGGGAGTTCTCAGGACGGAGGAGGAAGAAGACGGAGGCTCGATGGTCCGCAGGGAGAGAGGCTGGAGGCCGAGGGCAGCGAGGCCGGAGACGTGGCTTCCATCATGAAGAAATACCTGAAGAAGGACACCGACTGAGAAGAGAAGAAGCGCTCTCAGGTGAGGAGACACCATTCAAAGTATTCATTAGATCGTTCTTGCCCGAGTGCATACATGGTTCGCTTCATGTCACATTTTCAACTTTATGATAAATGTTATCCGTTATTGGTGCCACTTTGTCCAATACTTTGGTTTAACATCAAATACCTTTTCCCATATTCTAGTTAGCAGATTTTCAGTATGATTGCACGCTCAGACATTTGAGAAAAATACAAGAAGACGCCATTAATTTATAAGTCAGAATTTTTTGATTTTTGAAGTCTGACATTTTGAAAAAAAACTCTAGAATTCTGAGATTTGGAGAAAAAGTCAGGATTCAGAAAAAATGTTGACTGAGAAATCCTAAAACCTGTGACATAGGTTCTCCAAAATGAGAGCTTGTACTCTGACTAGAGAAGATACAAGTCTCTGACTCGGTGATGTTTGACTCACTGGTTAAACTCTCAGTGGCGCTTTCACACCGGAGTACTTTTACCCGTACTTTTCCCGTTTAGTTCTGATAGTTCCTGGGATTTTGCGTTCAAACCAAAAAGAGAACTTAGTTCAGAGAACTTTCCCCCCCTTTTCAGTCCCTGCTAGAGAGGTGGTACTATCCTGAGGAGAAAAAAGTTCCAATTTCTGATTGGCTGGGCGAATTGCAAACCACGCCCCATAAATCTCGGAAAAGTTTGTGAAGCCGCCATTGTATTTGCTGGCATTAGCATTATTAGCATTAGCATTAGACCCGCGCACAACGGAGAGAGACTAACTCATGGCAACACAAAATAAAACATGGGAGCGGGAGATGAGGAGGTGTCGGCGTTCTGGCGATTTACTCTGAAGGCTTCAGTAGAAGCTGCTGGGAGTCCCAGCAGCTTCGACTGAAGCAGTCCCCAACTCCGGGGACTTCCGGCCGGGGACTCCGGGTGGCAGTATACACCAGTATGAAGTTGTTTGCGGCCTGCCCAGTAAACCCAAAGCAGAAGAAGTGACGTCAGCGGCTCATTTGCGTAATCTTCCCTCAGGGAATTTATTCCGGTGTGAACGCGATCTGCTCTTTAGTTCCATGGGGGAACTAAGTGCTGGGAACTAAGTGCTGGGAACTAAGTACGGCAAAGTACTTGGCGTGAAAGCGGCTAAGGACTCACCTGCTTCTCTGATTCTCTCCTGACCTTCTTGTCTCTTTCTGTTTCTTCCAGCCTCTCTGTGTGAGAGCTCCACAGACTGAAGGCTGAACCAAAACACTTCAGAAGTCCACAAGGAGTGACTTTAACAAAGCCACTGAAAATACATTTGCACTCAATCAACTGTATTTGCAGATAAGAAACCGTTTGTATTTGAATAAAAAAAAGAAACTAACCCTTTTCTTTGTGATTTTATTCCATGAACTTCCCACTTTTCACATCATCTTTTATTTGACTAGCAAAAGTACTTCTTATGAAATGCTAATTCTCTCATTTGCAACTTTTTCTCCGTATTTTTTAAGCTGTTTATGCATCAAAAAGTTATTAATTTTAATGCAGCTATCTGGGGAATCAAGCCGAGAATCGATCTCTCTTCCGCCCAGCACCCCACGTGAACGGGTATCAGCTGACCTGAGGGGGGGAGCCACGCCACTCGCATATTTTCATTTGTATATCATCGCATTATTTGTTTAATTAAACGCTGTTAACTTGATAAGCTTCCTTGGACTCTTTTCAGCTAATCCTGCTCTCAGGTTTAAATCACCGTTAAGTTTCAAGATATTTCCTCCAAAACAGCTGATCGGGCGTTTCAATGTGCTAACTCTCTAAAGCCAGCACAGAAAATGTCTTGTTGCTATGGAGATATGTTCCCAGTCTTGCCTTTTCCTTAATTAATAATGAACTTGTGTAATGAATACAAATACCAATAAAATACAGAATTTACAAAGATCTTGTTTTACTACTGTGTTGTCCTCGGAACGATTTATTGACAAAGATAATGACTTTCATCAGATTACGTTTTCAGACGCTCATATATAGCTCCATCATTAGCACCATTTATAACGAAAAAACACAGGGCCCATGTCATGCTTTTCCGGTTATTACCCGTCCCCTTGTGTGTTATGAAGGTTTTTATGCATGTAAACGGTGTGCAGAGTCACAAACCTCAAAGTACACCCTGTAGCGAGTAAAACTCTAACACAGAAAATACCTCTCCAAAACGCCTCGTTGGAGATACGTCATTGTCCATTGATTCTTCCATTCGTTCCGGATACGGCATGATGTCAAGGCGTATCCGGAACGAAATGGACCAATCCGTGGAGCCGTTACATTACGTCGTGGAGCCGTTACGTTAAGCCCCCGCTGATTGGTCCAAATGACCAATCCACGGACTTCCTCACACACACATCTGTGTGCAGGAGCAGGCAGCTCAGCTGATTTCTCCTCCCTGGCTGCAGGCTGATAACAGACTTGGGATCGCGGCAACATTCTCTCTGCAGACCCATTCTCTCTGCAGACCCATTCTCTCTGCAGACCCATTTCTCTGCAGACCCATTCTCTCTGCAGACCCATTCTCTCTGCAGACCCATTCTCACAGCGTTATCAACCTTTTTCTTACTCAATATCAAGCCACACTTATTGTTTTTACTTCGGCTGTGACTTTGTGTGTGCCCAGGATGAGTTTGGCTGTGTTTCGCTGTGTATCCTAAACAAGGAAACAACACTCCACGGAGCTCAGCGCGATTCACAACGTCCGACCAATCAGAGCACACTGTGCTCACAGGGAGGGTGGGGGCTGGAGCTATTGGAGCTACAACGAGCCGTTAAAGGCAGAGAGTGAAATCAGTGAATACACGTAGTTTACAGAGATGCTGTTTGAGAACCAATGTGAGTTGGAGAGATGCTGTTTGAGAAACCAATGTGAGTTTGGAGAGATGCTGTATGAGAAACCAATGTGAGTTTGGAGAGATGCTGTATGAGAAACCAATGTGAGTTTGGAGAGATGCTGTATGAGAAACCAATGTGAGTTGGAGAGATGCTGTATGAGAAACCAATGGAGTTTGGAGAGATGCTGTTTGAGAAACCAATGTGAGTTTGGAGAGATGCTGTATGAGAAACCAATGTGAGTTGGAGAGATGCTGTATGAGAAACCAATGTGAGTTTGGAGAGATGCTGTATGAGAAACCAATGTGAGTTTGGAGAGATGCTGTATGAGAAACCAATGTGAGTTTGGAGAGATGCTGTATGAGAAACCAATGTGAGTTTGGAGAGATGCTGTATGAGAAACCAATGTGAGTTTGGAAAAATGCACAATATAAATCTATTCTAGTAGACCTCAAAATGGAATTATGATCAGTGGAAATGGCCATGACATGGGCCCTTTAAGGAAACGTGATAAATGTGAAGCCAAGTGGAGTCGGATATTAGACTTGTGTTTGACAAACAACAAACAATTAGGATGTTAAAGTGGTTAAAATAAAAACAAGTCATAAAGAATTGTAGCATTTCCTTTCTTTGAATGACTTTGTGAAAGTAATACATGTTTTATATCCACTAAACTGGATTACTGCAACGCTCTGTACAGAGATGGAGTACTCGAGTCCTGGACTCGGACTCGAGTGCCGATTTTCAGGACTCGTGACTCGACTCGGACTCGCGCACTGATTGACGCGACTCGGACTTGGACTCGTGAATTCTCGCGCACGATGACTTGGACTCGGACTCGGACTCGTGAATTATCGCGTACGCTGACTTGGACTCGGACTCGGACTCGTGAATTTTTCCCCCATGACGCTCCGACTTGGACTCGGACTCAAGTTTCTATGGAGTCTGATGTCCTCTATCCTGGCGTGTGCACCGGCTGCGAGGCGAGTTCACGTACTGGGCCCCCGCTATTACAGTCTAAAGATGTCTTGAGACACACCCCGCATCGTGCTGTATGCTTTCACACATTCTGTTTCCACATTGGAAAAGAGCAGCGCAAAATGCTCTATGTGGAAACAATATTGAAGAGAAGGCTCCGTAACACATTACTCTAAACATCGAGTTCAGACATATAGGCTGTCTTGAACACTATCATCAGAGTAAACGTGATCTAATCAATAACTAAAGATTCAGCCGATAACACGAAAGCACATGGCTACTTAACATGCAGAATGACGTCATTTGCATGCTAAGTAGCCATGTGCTTTCTGGGGCTAAATCTTTATCAGTAAACCGATTTAACCGGTAAAAGTTCCTTCAAAATAAGAGTCCCGATCTTATTACTATCAAAATAAAAGTGCAAAACGAAAACTTTACCATAGGAAAATATTGGCATACAAATATAATCACTTCTCTAAAAGGTAACTCATTTTAAACATAGTTATTTATATATAATGATAATAATATTAATATTAGTAATAAGCTTTATATTTGTATAGCACCTATTACAAGAATTGTAGCCAATCTGGCTTCACAGCAGTTCAATAGACAGGTTAGTAAACTGATGACAGGATGAAAGCAATGTAGAGGAGCAG
>JAAOOA010002126.1:0-5000 GCA_012861695.1 Trematomus loennbergii
ATCGTGGACCTTTAGCCTGGAGGAAACACGGGGAACAAAAACACTGTGAGGATGGGGTTCATAACAAGAGTCTTAGAGGGTCTGACTTCATATCTGTGATGGTGTGAAGCTGACCGTTGAGCGCCCGACCAAGCAAGGAGGCAGAGGCAGAACGTCCAAAATACAACCCGGTGTGGGCATTTATTACTCACGGGCACATGACACAGCCTCAATCTCGCTGTTCACGTGAGCACAGTCACCAGCCACAAGGATCTCACACACCCCTAACCCAACAAGAAAACAGCACCTAAATACACACACAGACTAACAGACACAGGTGAGGGTGGAGCAATTAGACACAGGTGAGGGGGGAGGAGCCATCACAGGGCACCAGGTGAACACAATCCCCAACAATTAGCTATACAACCCGTAACGGAGGCCGAGATCTATGGGCCTAGAGATCACCTCCGTGACAGATGGTTTCAAGGCTCCAGGATCAGGTCTTTATGCTCAATGTAAACCTGATCTAGATGTAGCCCTCCTAGCATTTTAGCCTGTTAGCCTGTTAGCCTGTTAGCCTGTTAGCCTGTTAGCCTGTAGCCTGTTAGCCTGTTAGCCTGTTAGCCTGTTAGCCTGTTAGCCTGTAGCCTGTAGCCTGTGCTGCTGACCTGGAAGAAGATGTTCTTCCCGTCCACCCTCCAGAAGTTGGTGACGGGGTACCCGCTGTGCCCCCTGCAGGGCAGCAGCTCCAGGGGGGCGGTGCAGCTCGGACACAGCTTCTCTGAAACACAAACACACGCTCAGCTGAACACACTGAATGTCCTCTTCCAACATGAGAGTAGCATGCTAACAAAGGTATCCCAACTGTAGCTGTGAACATGACAGGATGTCTGATTACCTAGAAGAGCATCAGGACTGTTTGAGGCATATGATAGCTATGTGATTAACATGATGATTCAGCCTCTATGGAGATAGACATATGACAAGCATGCTCATTTCTGACGTGGAGCTAATCTGAAGTAAACATTGAATACTGCTTTCTATTCCTCCATCTTGTGACTGTGTAACTCCCTCTCTTGGATATCAGCATGTGAAGGACACTGTTCAGGAACTAGTTTGATGCTCTGTATGTGATGACTCCTTCTTAGTTATTATATTTGTTCTAACAGTTGTGGTTGTGGTTCTGGTTCTTACTCTGCTGTTTCTGCCGGGCCTTGTCACAGATGGCGGGTCGTAGCGTTAGCCGCAAGCCGTCGGTTAGCGAGCAGCCGCGGGAACAAACCACGACGCCCAGACACGACTTCTTCAGGATCTGACAGTTGTGGTTGTTGGTGTTCCTCATCGCCCAGCCGGAGAGATGCCTCTGGGTGTTCTTATCCTCCGCTGAAACAAAGGGTAGCTTAGCATCATGTAGCTTAGCATCATGCTGTATTTAACCTGAGAGATGCCTCTGTTCCTATCCTTGGCTGAAACAAGATGTTAGCTTAGCATCATGTAGCTTAGCATCATGTTGTATTTAACCTGTATTTAACCACATTATGATTTCTCACCGCTGTAGATGTAGCGCACGTAGCCGTCTGTCCACTCCTGGAACACATCGAACTGCTTGGTGTCCTGCAGACAGACAGGTGAGAGAGAGACAGACAGGTGAGAGACAGACAGGTGAGAGACAGACAGGTGAGAGAGAGACAGACGGGTGAGAGAGAGACAGACGGGTGAGAGAGAGACAGACAGGTGAGAGAGAGACAGACGGGTGAGAGAGAGACAGACGGGTGAGAGAGAGACAGGTGAGAGAGAGACAGACAGGTGAGAGAGAGACAGACAGGTGAGAGACAGACAGACAGGTGAGAGAGAGACAGACAGGTGAGAGAGACAGACAGGTGAGAGACAGACAGACAGACAGGTGAGAGAGAGACAGGTGAGAGACAGACAGACAGGTGAGAGAGAGACAGGTGAGAGAGAGACAGGTGAGAGAGAGAGACAGACAGGTGAGAGAGAGACAGACAGGTGAGAGACAGACAGGTGAGAGACAGACAGACAGGTGAGAGACAGACAGATATAAAGATACATGCAGTCAGTAATGAATCAGAGATATTGATCAGAGAGCGCTCACTCTGTTTGTTTTGGTTTCACCGAAAACTAAAATACAGAAACCAGTTTCCATTGTTTTGCAACAAGAGAGCGCAGAGTCAGCGAGCCTTCAGAGCGCCTTCAGAGCGCCTTCAGAGCGCCTTCAATAACCTCTACATACCCTTTAAATATCATTTATGTGTTTAATAAAATATGAAATGATCAATAATCAATAATCAGACGTTAAGTGCAGTTTGTAATCATTGAGACAAAAACACTTAGCTTTCATGTTTTAAAGCTTCTTTACATCACAGATCAATATATTGATCATTTAGTGATTTATATTAAAGTGTGTGTTAAATGATATTATAGTGTATTGATAGTGTGTGTCAGAGTGATATATCACTCTGACACACACTATGCATGATAGTGTGTGTCAGAGTGATATATCACTCTGACACACACTATGCATGATAGAGTGTGATAATAAAGTGAGATTAATGTGCATTCAATAATATTATAGTGATATATTAAAGTGTGTATTTAAAGTGTGAGTCAAGGATATTTAATTATATTAAAGTGTGTGTTGGTGTGTGTTAATCATATTAAAGTGATATTAGTGTGTATTCAAGTGTGTGTAATACATGATATTATAGTGTATTTAAAGTGTGTATTCAAGTGTGTGTAATACATGATAGTATAGTGATTTAAAGTGTATATTCAAGTGTGTATTCAAGTGTGTGTAATACATGATATTATAGTGTATTTAAAGTGTGTATTCAAGTGTGTGTAATACATGATAGTATAGTGTATTTAAAGTGTATATTCAAGTGTGTGTAATACATGATATTATAGTGTATTTAAAGTGTGTATTCAAGTGTGTGTAATACATGATAGTATAGTGTATTTAAAGTGTATATTCAAGTGTGTGTAATACATGATAGTATAGTGTATTTAAAGTGTATTCAAGTGTGTGTAATACATGATATTATAGTGTATTTAAAGTGTGTATTCAAGTGTGTATTCAAGTGTGTGTAATACATGATATTATAGTGTATTTAAAGTGTGTATTCAAGTGTGTATTCAAGTGTGTGTAATACATGATATTATAGTGTATTTAAAGTGTATATTCAAGTGTGTGTAATACATGATATTATAGTGTATTTAAAGTGTGTATTCAAGTGTGTGTAATACATGATAGTATAGTGTATTTAAAGTGTATATTCAAGTGTGTGTAATACATGATATTATAGTGTATTAAAGTGTGTATTCAAGTGTGTATTCAAGTGTGTGTAATACATGATATTATAGTGTATTTAAAGTGTGTATTCAAGTGTGTGTAATACATGATAGTATAGTGTATTTAAAGTGTATATTCAAGTGTGTGTAATACATGATATTATAGTGTATTTAAAGTGTGTATTCAAGTGTGTGTAATACATGATATTATAGTGTATTTAAAGTGTGTATTCAAGTGTGTGTAATACATGATATTATAGTATATTAATTTAAAGTGTGTATTCAAGTGTGTATTCAAGTGTGTGTAATACATGATATTATAGTGTATTTATTTAAAGTGTGTATTCAAGTGTGTGTAATACATGATATTATAGTGTATTTAAAGTGTGTATTCAAGTGTGTGTATTAAATGATATTAGTGATGTATTAAAGTGTGTATTAAAGTGTGTATTAAATGATATTATAGTGATGTATTAAAGTGTGTATTAAATGATATTATAGTGATATATTAAAGTGTGTATTAAAGTGTGTATTAAATGATATTATAGTGATATATTAAAGTGTGTATTAAAGTGTGTATTAAATTATATTATAGTGATATATTAAAGTGTGTATTAAAGTGTGTATTAAATGATATTATAGTGATATATTAAAGTGTGTATTAAAGTGTGTATTAAAGTGTGTATTAAAGTGTGTATTAAATGATATTATAGTGATATATATAGTGATATATTAAAGTGTGTTAAATGATATTATAGTGTATTAGAGTGTGTATTAGAGTGTGTATTAAATGATATTACAGTGAATATATAGTGATATATTAAAGTGTGTATTAAAGTGTGGGTTAAAGTGTGTATTAAATGATATTATAATGATATATTAAAGTGTGTATTAAATGATATTATAGTGATATATTATCGTGATATATTAAAGTGTGTTAATGTGTGTGTTAAATGATATTATAGTGTATTAGAGTGTGTATTAGAGTGTGTTAGAGTGTGTATTAAACGGTGTGTGTACCTGCGGTAGTTTGGGATCGTTGATGTCCCAGCTGAGCTTCATCCCGACGGAGCACACACACTCAGAGTCCTCCGACATCCTGAACCAGAACCAGACCTTTATCTCTGGTCCTCTAACCGGTCCTGAACCCGGTCCAATAACACAGACCCGGACCTTTCTGCAGTCTCTGACCCGGTCTCTGACCCGGTCTCTGCTCCCTAACCCTCGGAGCTGGTCCCGGTCCTCCCGGTTATTGTACAGTCCTCGGACAGCTGAGTTAAATACAGTTTAACAGTTCAATCTGATCTGGTTCTGTAGTTCGTAGTTTAATTTCTGTAGTTTCCCTTAGTTTCCTGAGTCCTCGCGGCTCCTTGCGGCTCGGTGCGCGTGCAGCTGAGTCTCAGGTAGGAGTGAGGCCAGGTGGAGAGGCGCGAGGAGAGAGAGAGGGGGGGGGTGTGGAGGGGGGGGCTTTATTAAAGACTATATAACACTCCTTACACTAAACACCACGTTTTAAATATTTATTTTTATTTTATTGGTTTTTTATTATTGAATAAAAAGGAAAACATTTGATATTTTATGTTCAGGTGTTTTCAATGTTTCAGGTTTAAAGATGCTGATTCAGAGTGTGTGTGTGTGTGTGTGTGTGTGTGTGTGTGTGGTGTGTGGTGTGTGTGTGTTGTGGTGTGTGTGTGCGTGCGTGTGCGTGTATG
>JAAOOA010002126.1:10000-17500 GCA_012861695.1 Trematomus loennbergii
TGTCTGTCTCTACCTGTCTGTCTCACACCTGTCTATCTCTACCTGTCTGTCTCTACCTGTCTGTCTCACACCTGTCTATCTCTACCTGTCTGTCTCTACCTGTCTGTCTCTACCTGTCTGTCTCTACCTGTCTGTCTATACCTGTCTGTCTCTACCTGTCTGTCTCTCACCTGTCTGTTTCTACCTGTCTGTCTATACCTGTCTGTCTCTACCTGTCTGTCTCTACCTGTCTGTCTCACACCTGTCTATCTCTACCTGTCTGTCTCTACCTGTCTGTCTATACCTGTCTGTCTCTACCTGTCTGTCTCTCACCTGTCTGTCTATACCTGTCTGTCTCACACCTGTCTGTCTATACCTGTCTGTCTCTACCTGTCTGTCTATACCTGTCTGTCTCACACCTGTCTGTCTCACACCTGTCTATCTCTACCTGTCTGTCTCACACCTGTCTATCTCTACCTGTCTGTCTCTACCTGTCTGTCTCTACCTGTCTGTCTATACCTGTCTGTCTCACACCTGTCTGTCTCACACCTGTCTGTTTCTACCTGTCCGTCTCTAACTGTCTGTCTATACCTGTCTGTCTCACACCTGTCTGTCTCACACCTGTCTGTCTGTCTCTACCTGTCTGTCTGTCTCTACCTGTCTGTCTATACCTGTCTGTCTATACCTGTCTGTCTCACACCTGTCTGTCTCACACCTGTCTGTCTATACCTGTCTGTCTATACCTGTCTGTCTATACCTGTCTGTCTCTACCTGTCTGTCTCTACCTGTCTGTCTCTACCTGTCTGTCTATACCTGTCTGTCTCTACCTGTCTGTCTCTCACCTGTCTGTTTCTACCTGTCTGTCTATACCTGTCTGTCTCTACCTGTCTGTCTCTACCTGTCTGTCTCACACCTGTCTATCTCTACCTGTCTGTCTCTACCTGTCTGTCTATACCTGTCTGTCTCTACCTGTCTGTCTCTCACCTGTCTGTCTATACCTGTCTGTCTCACACCTGTCTGTCTATACCTGTCTGTCTCTACCTGTCTGTCTATACCTGTCTGTCTCTCACCCTCTCATATGTCTGTCTCTCACCCTCTCATATGTCTGTCTCTCACCTGTCTGTCTCTCACCCTCTCACCTGTCTGTCTCTCACCTGTCTGTCTCTCATCTGTCTGTCTCTCACCTGTCTGTCTGTCTCTCACCCTCTCACCTGTCTGTCTCTACCTGTCTGTCTCTCACCTCTCATATGTCTGTCTCTACCTGTCTGTCTGTCTCACCTGTCTGTCTGTCTCTCACCCTCTCACCTGTCTGTCTCTCTCACCTGTCTGTCTGTCTCTCACCCTCTCACCTGTCTGTCTCTACCTGTCTGTCTCTGACCCTCTCATATGTCTGTCTCTCACCCTCTCACCTGTCTGTCTCTCACCTGTCTGTCTCTCACCTGTCTGTCTCTACCTGTCTGTCTCTCTCACCTGTCTCTCACCTGTCTGTCTCTCTCACCTGTCTGTCTCTCACCTGTCTGTCTCTCACCTGTCTGTCTCTCTCACCTGTCTGTCTCTCACCTGTCTGTCTCTCACCCTCTCATATGTCTATCTCTCACCTGTCTGTCTCTCACCCTCTCACCTGTCTGTCTCTCACCTGTCTGTCTCTCACCTGTCTGTCTCTACCTGTCTGTCTCTCACCTGTCTGTCTCTCACCTGTCTGTCTCACACCTGTCTGTCTGTCTCTACCTGTCTGTCTGTCTCTACCTGTCTGTCTATACCTGTCTGTCTATACCTGTCTGTCTCACACCTGTCTGTCTCACACCTGTCTGTCTATACCTGTCTGTCTATACCTGTCTGTCTATACCTGTCTGTCTCTACCTGTCTGTCTCTACCTGTCTGTCTCTACCTGTCTGTCTATACCTGTCTGTCTCTACCTGTCTGTCTCTCACCTGTCTGTTTCTACCTGTCTGTCTATACCTGTCTGTCTCTACCTGTCTGTCTCTACCTGTCTGTCTCACACCTGTCTATCTCTACCTGTCTGTCTCTACCTGTCTGTCTATACCTGTCTGTCTCTACCTGTCTGTCTCTCACCTGTCTGTCTATACCTGTCTGTCTCACACCTGTCTGTCTATACCTGTCTGTCTCTACCTGTCTGTCTATACCTGTCTGTCTCACACCTGTCTGTCTCACACCTGTCTATCTCTACCTGTCTGTCTCACACCTGTCTATCTCTACCTGTCTGTCTCTACCTGTCTGTCTCTACCTGTCTGTCTATACCTGTCTGTCTCACACCTGTCTGTCTCACACCTGTCTGTTTCTACCTGTCCGTCTCTAACTGTCTGTCTATACCTGTCTGTCTCACACCTGTCTGTCTCACACCTGTCTGTCTGTCTCTACCTGTCTGTCTGTCTCTACCTGTCTGTCTATACCTGTCTGTCTATACCTGTCTGTCTCACACCTGTCTGTCTCACACCTGTCTGTCTATACCTGTCTGTCTATACCTGTCTGTCTATACCTGTCTGTCTCTACCTGTCTGTCTATACCTGTCTGTCTATACCTGTCTGTCTCTACCTGTCTGTCTATACCTGTCTGTCTCACACCTGTCTGTCTCACACCTGTCTGTTTCTACCTGTCCGTCTCTAACTGTCTGTCTATACCTGTCTGTCTCACACCTGTCTGTCTCACACCTGTCTGTCTGTCTCTACCTGTCTGTCTGTCTCTACCTGTCTGTCTACCTGTCTGTCTATACCTGTCTGTCTCACACCTGTCTGTCTCACACCTGTCTGTCTGTCTCTACCTGTCTGTCTCTACCTGTCTGTCTATACCTGTCTGTCTCACACCTGTCTGTCTGTCTCTACCTGTCTGTCTGTTTCTACCTGTCTGTCTCTACCTGTCTGTCTCTACCTGTCTGTCTCTCTCTACCTGTCTGTCTCTACCTGTCTGTCTCTCTCTACCTGTCTGTCTCTCTCTACCTGTCTCTCTCTACCTGTCTGTCTCTACCTGTCTGTCTCTAACTGTCTCTCTCTACCTGTCTGTCTCTAACTGTCTCTCTCTAACTGTCTCTCTCTACCTGTCTGTCTATACCTGTCTGTCTCTCTACCTGTCTGTCTCTAACTGTCTCTCTCTACCTGTCTGTCTCTAACTGTCTCTCTCTACCTGTCTCTCTCTACCTGTCTGTCTCACACCTGTCTGTCTCTACCTGTCTGTCTCTACCTGTCTGTCTCTACCTGTCTGTCTCTATGTCTCTACCTGTCTGTCTCTCTACCTGTCTGTTCTACTGTCTGTCTCTACCGTCTCTCTCTACCTGTATGTCTCTACCTGTCTCTCTCTACCTGTATGTCTCTACCTGTCTCTCTACCTGTCTGTCTCTACCTGTCTGTCTCTACCTGTCGTCTGTCTCTACCTGTCTGTCTCTACCTGTCTCTCTCTACCTGTCTGTCTCTACGTCTGTCTTACCCGTTCTCTCTACTGTCTCTACCTGTCTCTCTCTACCTGTCTCTCTCTACCTGTCTGTCTCTACCTGTCTGTCTCTACCTGTCTGTCTCTACCTGTCTGTCTGTCTGTCTCTACCTGTCTCTCTCTACCTGTCTGTCTCTACCTGTCTGTCTCTACCTGTCTCTCTCTACCCGTCTGTCTCTCAGTCAGTCAGCTGTCTGTGGTTCTGCTTCAGTTGGCTGGATTCTCTCTGGAGACAGGAATCATCTTCCACCTGAGACTGGAGGTAAACCTGTCTGTCTGTCTGTATGTCTGTCTGTCTGTCTTAGGGTTATTATACGATACGATACGATATACTTTTATTGTCCCCGTAAGGAAATTTGTTCTGGACTCCGTCCTGCAGTGCATCCATGTACATATACAAACATAGTGGACATTAAGAGACATACACATATCATCAGTCATACACCGTTTGAACAAACACAATACACACACGTACATACTGACAATGGCGACCTATTGCACAACCCTCATGGCCAACAGCAAGGGTCGTCATTGTTCCAACATACACACACACAGTCTCTTGATTAAAGCGTGTGGTTTAAATCAAGGACGAAACGTTTAACCAGACATAAATACACAAAACTGCAGCACACGACAGGAGCCCGGGTCGCAGCAGTGCCGTGCCACCTGGTATGAGTGTGTAATCTGAGCTTCAGGATTATGGTCTGTCTGTCCTCAGGCCATCAGGACTCTGAACAGCATCCTGGAGTCTCTGAGCCGAGAGCAGAGGAGACGAGTCCAGAACCAGAACCAGAACCACACACTGTAACACACACACACTGTAACACAACACACCACACACACACACAACACACTGTAACACACACACTGTAACAGACACACTGTAACACACACACTGTAACACACACATAACACACTGTAATACACACTGTTACACACACACTGTAACACACATAACACACACTGTGACACACACTGTAACACACACACTTTAACACACACTGTTACACACACACTATAACACACACACACACTGTAATACACACTGTGACACACACTGTAACACACACTGTAACACACACACATAACACACCGTAACACACACTGTAACACACACACATAACACACTGTAACACACACTGTAACACACACACTGTAACACACCACTGTAACACACATTACATTGCATTTAGCTGAGGCTTTTATCCAAAGCGACTTACAATAAGTGCATTTGACCAACAAGATACAAACTTGAAGAAAACAGAATCATATAAGTACATCAGGTTTCATAGAGCCAGAACATTTCAAGTGCTACTCAACAGGCTTTAGATCAGCCAGTCCTTAGTTAGTAATTCTTTGTTAGTCATTCTATCGCTCGAAGTGGAGTCTAAAGAGATGAGTCTTCAGTCTGCTCTGGAAGATGTGTGAGCTTTCTGCTGTCCTGATGTCAATGGGGAGCTCATTCCACCATGTTGGAGCCAGGATATCAAACCCACGTGTTTCTGCTGATGGGAACTTGGGTCCCCCTCGCAGTGCGGGTGCAGCGAGCCGTTTGGCCGATGCAGAGCGGAGTGCACGTGCTGGGGTGTATGGTTTAACCATGTCCTGGATGTAGGAAGGGCCAGATCCATTCACAGCATGGTACGCTAGTACCAGTGTCTTGAAGTGGATTCTAGCAGTTACTGGAAGCCAGTGAAGGGAGCGGAGGAGCGGCGTGGTGTGGGAACATTTAGGAAGGTTGAAGACCAGACGAGCCGCTGCATTCTGGATGAGCTGCAGAGGTGGGATGGCACATGCAGGTAGACCAGCAAGGAGGGAGTTGCAGTAGTCTAGCGTGAGATGACGAGAGCCTGGACGAACCTGCTTTCTGGGTCAGGAGGGGAGGTATCCTCCTGATGTTGTAAAGAGTGTATCTGCAGCGGCGGGTTGTAGCAGCGATGTTTGCAGTGAAGGACAGTTTGTTATCTAGGGTCACACCCAGATCCCTTGCAGTCTGAGTCGGGGAAACAACAGAGGGGCCGATGTTGATTGTTAGGTCAAGAGTGGGACAATCTTTTCCCTGAAGGAAAAGCAGTTGAGTCTTGTCAAGGTTGAGCTTGAGGTGGTGAGCAGACATCCACTGAGAGATGTCTGCTAGACAAGCAGAGATGCGTGCGACGACCTGGGTCTCTGAGCGGGGGAAGGATAGAATGAATTGGGTGTCGTCAGCGTAGCAGTTGTATGAAAACCATGCGGGCTAATGATTGATCCGAGCGAGTTTGTGTACAGAGAGAAGAGGGCCCTGAGGGACCCCCACACACTGTAACACACACTGTAACACACACTGTAACACACTGTAATACACACTGTAACACACACTGTAACACACACTGTAACACACACTGTAACACACACTGTAACACACACTGTAACACACACTAACACACACTGTAACACACACACACTAACACACACTGTAACACACTGTAATACACACTGTAACACACTGTAACACACACACTGTAACACACACTGTAACACACACTGTAACACACACTGTAACACACACTGTAACACACACACTAACACACACTAACACACACTGTAACACACACTGTAACACACACTGTAACACACACTGTAACACACACTAACACACACTGTAATACACACTGTAACACACTGTAACACACACTGTAACACACACTGTAACACACACTAACACACACTGTAACACACACTGTAACACACACTGTAACACACACTGTAACACACACTGTAACACACACTGTAACACACACTGTAACACACACTAACACACACTGTAACACCACTGTAACACACACTGTAACACACACTGTAACACACACACACTAACACACACTGTAATACACACTGTAATACACACACTGTAATACACACACGCTAACACACACTGTAATACACACTGTAACACACACTGTAACACACACTGTAACACACACTAACACACACTGTAATACACACACACTAACACACACTGTAATACACACTGTAATACACACACTGTAATACACACTGTAACACACACTGTAATACACACTGTAACACACACTGTAATACACACACGCTAACACACACTGTAACACACACTGTAACACACACTGTAATACACACTGTAACACACACTGTAACACACACTGTAATACACACACACTGTAACACACACACTGTAACACACACACTGTA
Source organism: Trematomus loennbergii (assembly GCA_012861695.1). NCBI lineage: Eukaryota > Metazoa > Chordata > Actinopteri > Perciformes > Nototheniidae > Trematomus > Trematomus loennbergii. Next base: position 16,628 of record JAAOOA010002126.1, read on the forward strand.
ACACACTGTAACACACACACACTGTAACACACACACACTGTAACACACACTGTAACACACACTGTAATACACACACGCTAAACACACTGTAAACACACACTGTAACACACACTAACACACACTAACACACACTGTAATACACACTGTAACACACACTGTAACACACACTGTAATACACATACACTGTAACACACACACTGTAACACACACTGTAACACACACACACTGTAACACACCTGTAATACACACACGCTAACACACACTGTAACACACTGTAACACACACTGTAACACACACTGTAACACACACACTAACACACACTAACACACACTAACACACACTGTAACACACACTGTACACACACACTGTAACACACACACTAACACACACTGTAATACACACTGTAACACACTGTAACACACACTGTAACACACACTGTAACACACACTAACACACTGTAACACACACTGTAACACACACTGTAACACACACTGTAACACACACTAACACACTGTAACACACACTGTAACACACACTGTAACACACACTGTAACACACACACACTAACACACACTGTAATACACACTGTAATACACACACTGTAATACACACACGCTAACACACACTGTAATACACACTGTAACACACACTGTAACACACACTGTAACACACACTGTAACACACACTAACACACACTGTAATACACACACACTAACACACACTGTAATACACACTGTAATACACACACTGTAATACACACACGCTAACACACTGTAATACACACTGTAACACACACTGTAATACACACACGCTAGCACACACTGTAACACACACTGTAACACACACTGTAATACACACTGTAACACACACTGT
>JAAOOA010002126.1:27500-66020 GCA_012861695.1 Trematomus loennbergii
GATCAGCTGAAGAGTCTCCATGATGATTCAAACCGTCTGACTTCCATCAACACACAGACCCTGGTACACAGAATACTGCAGCAATACTGCTACTGTACTAATATACTACTACTGTACTGCTACTGTACTAATACTGCTACTGTACTCACTAATACTGCAGTAATACTGCAGTACTGATCCTGGTACAGAGAATATATTTAAGAATAAAACACATTAGTAGTCAGACCTGATCCAGTTCTTCTGTCTCTCTTCAGAACTTCTTCCAGACTGAGATGCAGCAGCTGGGCTCGTTCTGTGAGGAGTACCTGACCAGGTGAGTCTGGATCTGAGTCTGGATCTGTTTCTGAGTCTGTTTCTGATCCTGGATCTGTTTCTGTTTTGTTTCCTCAGGTTAAGGTCATTGGGCGAGGGTGAGTCGGGGGCGGGCATCCATCCAGCCAATGAGGGAGAATGAGGGCTCGTCCAATCAGGAGACTCCCTGAGGTTTAATTTGTTAAGATCCTGACCCTGTGGTTCAGGACTTCATTCAGATTCAGTTCTGATGTCCTTTTGTTTACCTTAAAGAACCGGTTCCAGACTGGTTCTGTCTCTTTGTTTTAGCCTCGGAGCTTCAATAAATCCTGGTTCTGTAAAACGAGTCCACGAGTCTTTCATTAAAACTGTCCCTCACACCTGTGGACCTGAAACTGGACCTGAGAGACCTGGTCCTCTGAGACCGGAGAACATTCATATAAAGAGCTTCTGGTCTCTTGAGGTTCTGGTTCTTTAATACAAAGAGCTTCTGGTCTCTTGAGGTTCTGGTTCTTTAATACAAAGAGCTTCTGGTCTCTTGAGGTTCTGGTTCTTTAATACAAAGAGCTTCTGGACTCTTGAGGTTCTGGTTCTTTAATACAAAGAGCTTCTGGACTCTTGAGGTTCTGATTCTTTAATACAAAGAGCTTCTGGACTCTTGAGGTTCTGGTTCTTTAATACAAAGAGCTTCTGGTCTCTTGAGGTTCTGATTCTTTAATACAAAGAGCTTCTGGTCTCTTGAGGTTCTGGTTCTTTAATACAAAGAGCTTCTGGTCTCTTGAGGTTCTGGTTCTTTAATACAAAGAGCTCTGGACTCTGAGGTTCTGGTTCTTTAATACAAAGAGCTTCTGGTCTCTTGAGGTTCTGGTTCTTTAATACAAAGAGCTTCTGGACTCTTGAGGTTCTGGTTCTTTAATACAAAGAGCTTCTGGACTCTTGAGGTTCTGGTTCTTTAATACAAAGAGCTTCTGGACTCTTGAGGTTCTGGTTCTTTAATACAAAGAGCTTCTGGTCTCTTGAGGTTCTGGTTCTTTAATACAAAGAGCTTCTGGTCTCTTGAGGTTCTGGTTCTTTAATACAAGAGCTTCTGGTCTCTTGAGGTTCTGGTTCTTTAATACAAAGAGCTTCTGGACTCTTGAGGTTCTGGTTCTTAATACAAAGAGCTTCTGGTCTCTTGAGGTTCTGGTTCTTTAATACAAAGAGCTTCTGGACTCTTGAGGTTCTGGTTCTTTAATACAAAGAGCTTCTGGACTCTTGAGGTTCTGGTTCTTTAATACAAAGAGCTTCTGGTCTCTTGAGGTTCTGGTTCCCCAGTCTGGTTTATAAAGAGCTTCTGGTCTCTTGAGGTTCTGATTCTTTAATACAAAGAGCTTCTGGTCTCTTGAGGTTCTGGTTCCCCAGTCTGGTTTATAAAGAGCTTCTGGTCTCTTGAGGTTCTGGTTCTTTAATACAAAGAGCTTCTGGTCTCTTGAGGTTCTGGTTCTTTAATACAAAGAGCTTCTGGACTCTTGAGGTTCTGGTTCTTTAATACAAAGAGCTTCTGGACTCTTGAGGTTCTGGTTCTTTAATACAAAGAGCTTCTGGACTCTTGAGGTTTCTGGTTCTTTAATACAAAGAGCTTCTGGACTCTTGAGGTTCTGGTTCTTTAATACAAAGAGCTTCTGGACTCTTGAGGTTCTGGTTCTTAATACAAGAGCTCTGGTCTCTGAGGTTCTGGTTCCCCAGTCTGGTTTATAAAGAGCTTCTGGTCTCTTGAGGTTCTGGTTCTTTAATACAAAGAGCTTCTGGTCTCTTGAGGTTCTGGTTCTTTAATACAAAGAGCTTCTGGACTCTTGAGGTTCTGGTTCTTTAATACAAAGAGCTTCTGGTCTCTTGAGGTTCTGGTTCTTTAATACAAAGAGCTTCTGGACTCTTGAGGTTCTGGTTCTTTAATACAAAGAGCTTCTGGACTCTTGAGGTTCTGGTTCTTTAATACAAAGAGCTTCTGGACTCTTGAGGTTCTGGTTCTTTAATACAAAGAGCTTCTGGTCTCTTGAGGTTCTGGTTCTTTAATACAAAGAGCTTCTGGTCTCTTGAGGTTCTGGTTCTTTAATACAAAGAGCTTCTGGTCTCTTGAGGTTCTGGTTCTTTAATACAAAGAGCTTCTGGACTCTTGAGGTTCTGGTTCTTTAATACAAAGAGCTTCTGGTCTCTTGAGGTTCTGGTTCTTTAATACAAAGAGCTTCTGGACTCTTGAGGTTCTGGTTCTTTAATACAAAGAGCTTCTGGACTCTTGAGGTTCTGGTTCTTTAATACAAAGAGCTTCTGGACTCTTGAGGTTCTGGTTCTTTAATACAAAGAGCTTCTGGACTCTTGAGGTTCTGGTTCTTTAATACAAAGAGCTTCTGGTCTCTTGAGGTTCTGGTTCCCCAGTCTGGTTTATAAAGAGCTTCTGGTCTCTTGAGGTTCTGGTTCTTTAATACAAAGAGCTTCTGGTCTCTTGAGGTTCTGGTTCTTTAATACAAAGAGCTTCTGGACTCTTGAGGTTCTGGTTCTTTTAATACAAAGAGCTTCTGGACTCTTGAGGTTCTGGTTCTTTAATACAAAGAGCTTCTGGTCTCTTGAGGTTCTGGTTCAGTTTATAAAGAGCTTCTGGTCTCTTGAGGTTCTGTTCTTTAATACAAAGAGCTTCTGGTCTCTTGAGGTTCTGGTTCCCCAGTTGGTTTATAAAGAGCTTCTGGTCTCTTGAGGTTCTGGTTCTGGTTTAATAAAGAGCTTCTGGTCTCTTGAGGTTCTGGTTCTTTAATACAAAGAGCTTCTGGACTCTTGAGGTTCTGGTTCTTTAATACAAAGAGCTTCTGGACTCTTGAGGTTCTGGTTCTTTAATACAAAGAGCTTCGGTCTCTTGAGGTTCTGGTCCTTTAATACAAAGAGCTTCTGGACTCTTTTGGTTCTGGTTCTCAGTTTGTGATCTGGTTGCTAGGCAGGATGTGACAGAGAGGAAAAACACAGAACTCCCTGAAGAGAGAACTCGGAGACTAATGAGACGCTGTTAGAGACGAGGGGGGGGTGTTTAACTAAAGAAACATCAGAGGGGTTTCAGTGTTCCTGAGATCACCTGAAGACCAGGACCATCAGAACCATCAGAGAGCTGGAGGACCCGGATCTGGACTTTAATGGACGCTCAGAGAGACTCTCAGTGATCAGCTGCAGGTAACCCTCTTTATCCAGAGACACCTGAGAGGTCCTGTACCAGACCTGATTACTGTAGACCTGTTATAGACCTGTTTATAGACCTGTTTACAGACCTGTTTACATAGACCTGTTTACAGACCTGTTTATAGACCTGTTTACAGACCTGTTTATAGACCTGTTTAGACCTGTTATAGACCTGTTTACAGACCTGTTTACAGACCTGTTTATAGACCTGTTTACAGACCTGTTTATAGACCTGTTTACAGACCTGTTTATAGACCTGTTTACTGTAGACCTGTTACAGACCTGTTTTACAGACCTGTTTACAGACCTGTTTACAGACCTGTTTACAGACCTGTTTTAGACCTGTTTATAGACCTGTTTACAGACCTGTTTATAGACCTGTTTACTGACCTGTTTACAGACCTGTTTAGACCTGTTTATAGACCTGTTTACAGACCTGTTTACTAGACCTGTTTACAGACCTGTTTACAGACCTGTTTACAGACCTGTTTACAGACCTGTTTATAGACCTGTTTACAGACCTGTTTATAGACCTGTTTACAACCTGTTTACAGACCTGTTTACTGTAGACTGTTTACAGACCTGTTTACAGACCTGTTTAGACCTGTTTACAGTACAGGTGTGTTTGTAGTTGAGTGAGGGGTCAGAGATCTGGATCAGTGGGAGCACTCACTCTGTCTGTTTCACTGAAAACTATCTCAGGTGTGATATATATATATATATATATATATATTATATATATATATATAATATCATATTGCAGGTAGAGATGGGCTGTCTGGGCGGACAGACGGATGAAGAGCGTCTGGATGAGAAAGCGAAGAGAGAAGCCAACAAAAAAATCGAGAAACAACTGCAGAGAGAGAGACCGGCTTACAAAGCTACACACAGACTGCTGCTGCTGGGTGAGACACACACACACACACACACACACACACACACACCACACACACAACAACACACACACACACACACACACTCACACACTCACACACACACTCACACACACACACTCACACACTCACACACTCTCTCTCTCTCTCTCTCTCTCTCTCTCTCTCTCTCTCTCTCTCTCTCTCTCTCTCCTCTCTCTCTCTCTCTCTGTGTGCAGGTGCAGGAGAGTCTGGTAAGAGCACCATAGTGAAGCAGATGAGGATCCTCCATGTGGACGGCTTCAACGATGAGTGAGTCTTTATTTTGAAATGTCCTGCGTGAGCTTCCTGTGTGTGGAAGAACAATAAAGATAGAGTGATGACAGGTGAGTCAGCAGGTGAGGTCAGAGGTCAGGTAACTGTGTCTCTGTGTTTCAGGGAGAAGCAGGAGAAGGCCCGGGGACATCAGGAAGAACGTGAAGGACGCCATCGTGGTGAGGACCTGCGTCACATGACCTGCATCACATGACCCGCGTCATATGACCTGCACATGAGCCGCATCACATGACCCGCATCACATGACCATCGTCACATGACCTGCATCACATGACCTAGTCACATGAGCCGCGTCACATGACCCGCGTCACATGACCATCGTCACATGACCTGCATCACATGACCTGCAGTCTCCAAAAGTCTACGAGGAAATGTTTCTACTGATGATTATTGTGTGTGTGTGTGTGTGTCAGGCCATCGTGACGGCCATGTCCACGCTGACTCCTCCCATGCCACTCGGTAACCCTGCCAACGAGTTCAGACTGGACTACATCCGGAGCATCGCACCACTATCAGACTTCGAATGCACTGAGGTAACACACACACACACCCCATCAGTCCCATGCTCAAAGGTTACATCATGCCATTAACATCATTAAAACAAACACACCTGTCTCCTGGTGCTGAAGAGTGTGTGTGTGTGTGTGTGGTGTGTGTGTGTGTGTGTGTGTGTGTGTCACCTGAGGCCTCATTATCCCCGCCGTGTCTCTAAAGACTGAAACAGACTCACTTCCTGCGTTAAATGTTTATTGTTGTGACACTGCTGCTGATTGGCCGACAGGACTCACACTGCCGTCCAATCAGAGACAGCACACCTGTTGACACACCTGTCTGTCTTTCAGGAGTTCTTCGAGCACACTCAGAAATGTGGGAGGATGAAGGCGTGAAGGCATGCTTTGAACGCGCCAACGAGTACCAGCTGATCGACTGCGCTCAGTAGTGAGTCACACACACACACACACACACACACACACACACACACCTCATCACTTCAGAAGAACTGTGACATTTCAAATCCCCACGGACCAATCAGAGCGCTCCACTAACCCTGACGGACCTATCACAGAGAACCTCAGTAACAGACGGCACGTATACACACACACATAAACGTTCTTATCATTATCAGATTTTATTTTATTTAATCATGTGTTTTTATCTCCCTGTAAACAATTAAAACTATTTATAATATTAAAGGAGACCTATCATGCAAAATCTACTTTTTGATGTCTTCGTCCATCATTGTGTCCCCGGTGTGTCCCAATGTGTCCCCGGTGTGTGTCCCGGTGTGTCCCCGGTGTCCCAATGTGTCCCCGGTGGTCCCAATGTGTCCCCGGTGTGTCCCAATGTGCCCCGGTGTGTCCCAATGTGTCCCCGGTGTGTCCGGTGTGCCCCGGTGTGTCAGGGAACTCACGCAGGTCAGAAAATAAAACCCTCTCTCTTTTCCTCCGTACCCAAATCTCTAAAAACGGGGGAACAACGGAGCTGATCCAGATGTTTGCGTCCGATATGACGTAATATCTGAAATGTGGACCCACGGCCCTATCAGAAACTTTGCTATCAGAAACAATGCCCGACTGTTTTGGACGTAATATGGTCGGTGTTTACATTAGCATGGCTAACACTCAGAGCTAACCTGTACTGGAGAGCATGTGTGTGAAGAAGCAGGAAATAATTAATAATAATCCGCCCCTCTTATTTTTATTGTAGCCTTTATTTATACAGGTGAACGTCTCATTGAGACACCGGGTCTCATTCTCAAGAGAGACTGTTTATACCCAGAATCAGCACTTTTGAAACAGGAAGTGAAATAGAGGGATATCTATGGCATGACCGGGTGATGTTTGGTATTTTGAGCAAAACACTTCATAGACATGTTTTTTATATTTTTCTATATATCTGAGACCTATGCTATTGCCTAAAAATAGCATGATAGGTGACCTTTAAACAATTTAAATTTACATATCTACTTTCCTGTTGAAGATAGATTTATTATTTTTAATAAAGATAGTGTGTGTGTGTGTGTTGCAGCTTCTTCAACAGGTTGGATCCTATACGGAGGACAGACTACTCCCCCACTGACCAGGTAAGGAACAGACCAATCAGCAGGCAGCTCTGTGTGGCTCCGCCCCCTCACTGTTCTTCTTCTTCTGCAGGATCTTCTGCGCTGCAGGGTTCTGACCTCCGGATCATTGAGACCCGCTTCCAGGTCGACAAGGTCAACTTCCAGTAAGCCCCGCCCCTCTGTGACCCTGAAACCAATCAGCTAAGCCCCGCCCATCTGAGCACCTGCACCAATCAGCTAAGCCCCGCCCCTCTGAGCACCTGCACCAATCAGCTAAGCCCCGCCCATCTGAGCACCTGCCCCAATCAGCTAAGCCCCGCCCCTCTGAGCACCTGCACCAATCAGCTGTCTCCGGCTCAACCCCCTCAAAACAAATGTGACATCATCATCGGAAAACATAAACAAAGTGCATATTAACAACTGTCTCTCTGTCTGCCCGTCTGTCTGCCCGTCTGTCTGCCCACCTGTCTGTCTGTCTGTCTGCCCGTCTGTCTGTCTGTCTGTCTGCCACGTGTCTGTCTGTCTGCCGTCTGTCTGTCTGTCTGTCTGTCTGTCTGCCGTCTGTCTGTCTGTCTGCCCCCTGTCTGTCTGTCTGTCTGCCCGTCTGTCTGCCCGTCTGTCTGTCTGTCTGTCTGCCCGTCTGTCTGTCTGCCCACCTGTCTGTCTGTCTGTCTGCCCGTCTGTCTGTCTGCCCGCCTGTCTGTCTGTCTGTCTGCCCACCTGTCTGTCTGTCTGTCTGCCCGTCTGTCTGTCAGCATGTTTGATGTAGGTGGACAGAGGGATGAACGCAGGAAGTGGATCCAGTGCTTCAACGGTGAGAAAATCTGTCTGTCTCACTGCTCACATGTGTTCTGATGACCTGTCTCACTGCTCACATGTTACCTGATGACCTGTCTCACTGCTCACATGTTACCTGATGACCTGTCTCACTGCTCACATGTTACCTGATGACCTGTCTCACTGCTCACATGTTACCTGATGACCTGTCTCACTGCTCACATGTTACCTGATGACCTGTCTCACAGCTCACATGTTTCTGATGACCTGTCTCACTGCTCACATGTGTTCTGATGACCTGTCTCACTGCTCACATGTTTCCGATGACCTGTCTCACTGCTCACATGTGTTCTGATGACCTGTCTCACTGTTCACATGTGTTCTGATGACCTGTCTCACTGTTCACATGTTTTCTGATGACCTGTCTCACTGCTCACATGTGTTCTGATGACCTGTCTCACTGCTCACATGTTTTCCGATGACCTGTCTCACTGCTCACATGTGTTCTGATGACCTGTCTCACCCTCAGATGTGACAGCCATCATCTTTGTGGCGGCGAGCAGCAGCTACAACATGGTGATCAGAGAGGACAACTCGACCAATCGGCTGCGAGAATCTCTGGACCTCTTCAGATCCATCTGGACCAACAGGTAACATGCTGCTCTCTGATTGGCTGTAGGTAACACTCTCTGCTCTGTGATTGGCTAACAGTAACACTCTCTGCTCTGTGATTGGCTGTAGGTAACACTCTCTGCTCTGTGATTGGCTAACAGTAACGCTCTCTGCTCTGTGATTGGCTGTAGGTAACCCTCTCTGCTCTCTGATTGGCTGTATGTAACTCTCTCTGATTGGCTGTAGGTAACCCTTTCTGCTCTCTGATTGGTTGTATGTAACTCTCTCTGCTCTCTGATTGGCTATAGGTAACCCTCTCTGCTCTGTGGTTGGCTGTATGTAACCCTCTCTGATTGGCTGTATGTAACCCTCTCTGCTCTGTGATTGGCTGTAAGTAACCCTCTCTGCTCTGTGGTTGGCTCTAGGTAACCCTCTCTGCTCTGTGATTGGCTGTAGGTTTTTAAAGACCATCTCGGTGATCTTGTTCCTGAACAAACAGGATGTGCTCGCTGACAAGATTCTGGCTGGAAAATCCAAACTGGAGGATTATTTCCCCGAGTACACCACCTACCAAGTGCCTCCTGAATGTACACATATAAATATATAGATGTATATCAACAAATATTTAAATATATACACCAACATGTAGAGATGATGAATGTGAATCTGTTGCAGCTGTTCCAGATGCTGATGAAGACCCTCAAGTTACCAGAGCCAAGTTCTTCATCAGAGACGAGTTCCTGGTACAAATACACATTATTGTTATTATTATATTATAGATCACAGAGTTTATGAAGACATATATCACTGTGATTATTGATTACATCACTTCCTGTCCTCAGAGGATCAGCACCGCCAGTGGAGATGCGAAACATTACTGTTATCCTCACTTCACCTGCGCCATCGACACTGAGAACATCCGCCGCGTCTTCAACGACTGTCGGGACATCATCCAGCGCATGCACCTGCGCCAGTACGAGCTGCTCTGATTGGCTGCTGAGAGTCACCTGGAGTCACGTGACCAGAAGGAGCTAGAGATATTTAAACTTTATACTAAAATCCCCGACATGTACCACTGTGCGTTTAATAATTAGAGATGATTCATCAGGAACAGATCCCGTCTGTCTCCTGCCTTTATTTAGAGTTTGCCGGTCTGAAGCAGGGGATTGTGGGTAGTGTAGTTCTCTCACTGTTTCGTTTGATTATTATATGTAAGGAGACGCGGTACCAGTTTACATTTCAATTAATTACTTCCATGTTTATGAACATATATAACTTTATATTTATTTTGTTCTCATTATTAACATTGCTTCCTTATTATAGAGCATCTCTTCCCTGATTGGCTGCCTAGCTCTGATGTCACTGACTGTAGTTTTATATTATATCTTAGTTGATTAAGGAAAATAAATGTTTATATTTGCAGCTCAAAAACGTATATTAAAGAGTTATTATCTCATACATCTATTGTCATGTTTCAACAGAGAACATATTTATATATATATGTAATATGTTTTTAACTTAATGTGAACAGTTAGTGTTTTTAACATCATTAATGTGAACAGTTAGTGTTTTTAACATCATTAATGTGAACAGTTAGTGTTTTTAACATCATTAATGTGAACAGTTAGTGTTTTTAACATCATTAATGTGAACAGTTAGTGTTTGTAATCTCATTACTGTAAAGAGTTAGTAAAAGTTAGTTATATCTGGAGAGTGAAACAACATGGCGGCTTCTCTATGGCTTGCTCCCAGGGGGACTGCGCATGCGCATAGCTGTGTGTTTGGCGCGCAGCCTGCGTGCCCTGCAGTGCGAGCGCGAGCTTCCTGTGCGCGTCCTCATCAACAACAACATCATCTAACCCTAACAACAACAACAACAACAACCGGACAGTCTGCTCCCGGTACCGCGAGGACACACCGGAGAGAGGAATCCACCGTCACGGTAAGAACTGCTGCTCGCGCGCTGCTCCTCGCGCTGCTCTCCCTGTCCGCGCGGATGCCTGCGCGTTCATGGCCGCTCGAGACCCGACTCGTTACCGAGGCCCGCGCCGCTGCCCGCGTGCCTGTGAGACGGGCCCGGGGACGGCGGAGAGCGCGCGGCTGTTGGCAGATAGAAACCACCGGTCTCGTGCTCCGGTGTCTCCGGTAACCCGGTGTTAATGTTACCGCGAGGACCAGAGGCACGAGAGCCATTTTGTAGCTAGAGCAGCAGGCCTGTCCGCCATTTAAACAGACTCAAAAACACCTTCTCCTTCCTAAAGCCTAACAGTTAACCAGCTGCTGTACACACACTAACCACAGCTAGTGAATCACAGCTAGTTAACCACAGCTAGTTTAACACATACATCTGCCTCAGGGTTCTGTGGTTAACTAGCTATTAGCATGTTAGCTCCACAGGCTAACGGTTAAACTGCGGATCTGATGCTAAACTAAAGGTATGCTGGATGCTAACAGATGCTAGCAGCTAGCTATTAAAGCTGCGAGAAGCGTGTGCACGCTGTGTGAGAGGTACATGCACTCTTCACGTTTCCTTCATGGTTCTGTGACTGGTTCTATGAGGTCCAGAACCAGTCACAGAACCATAGATGCTTCAGTATGACCTCTTCCAGCTTGGTCTGAAGAATACTCCCAGTACATGACCCAGTTCTCAGGTATTCTGCTGAGAGTTACACCTGTCCTTACACCTGGAAACCTCATGTTGTAAAAATAAATCTGATAATATATAGCATCTTATTGTCCTCCACAGACAACATGTACCTGCTGTTTACCCTGTGTCCAGTAGATATTATATACATCTTATAACTCTGTGTGTGTCTCTGTCTCTGTGTGTGTCTCTGTCTCTGTGTGTGTCTCTGTCTCTGTGTGTGTCTCTGTCTCTGTGTGTGTAGATGGCAGAGACAGTGAAATATGTGGACGATGATCACCGCAGTATCTTCCTGAAGCTCCTGAACGACCAGCGTCTGGAGGGCGAACACTGCGACATCGCTGTGGTCGTGGAGGACGTGAAGTTCAGAGCTCACCGCTGTGTCCTGGCTGCCTGCTCACACTACTTCAAGAAGCTGTTCAAGAAGCACGAGGTGCACACACACACACATCAGAATTAGGTTTCCTTTCACTTAAATATGGAGTAAACACATCCACTAGCTGTTGCCTTCTCTGCAACCATCTCCAGAGGCCAGCCAGGGCCAACAGTCCCTTATGAACACAAAGACCCCCCACAGACTGACCGTCAATCAGTTACACAATTAAATCAGAAAAGAGCATTGTCAACACCTCAAACGTGAGAAAAACGATACGACCCAAACCCATACATAAACAGGTTAACTATCTCATAACATAATCATCCTCCATCATCAATGAACGCAGAAGAAAGAATAAGTGCATGCTACATTCAATCATTTAAACCACGGAAGTGATGCGCCTCCGTCTTTTTCACACCCTCCCCTCGCTGCCCGTCACGCAAGCATCGCATACTTTAGTTTAATGTATGTTTAAATAATTGTAGACGAACAAGCGTGCACTCATTATCACCTGTCTCTGTGCACGAAGGCTCTCTATTCAAAGTGTGTAATTCAACGTGTGTGTGTGTGTGGTGTGTGTGTGTGTGTGTGTGTGTGTGTGTGTGTGTGTGTGTGTGTGTGTGTGTGTGTGTGTGTGTGTGTGTGTGTGTGTGTGTGTGTGTGTGTGGGTGGTGTGTGTGTGTGTGTGTGTGTGTGTGTGTGTGTGTGTGTGTGTGTGTGTGTGTGTGTGTGTGTGGTGTGTGTGGTGTGTTGTGTGTGTGTGTGTGTGTGTGTAGGTGGACAACTCCTCCGTCATAGAGATCGACTTCATCCGCTCAGATATCTTCGAGGAGGTTCTGAACTACATGTACACGGCCAAGATCTCCGTGAAGAAGAGGGACGTGAACCTGATGATGTCATCGGGACAGATCCTCGGGATCCGCTTCCTGGACAAGCTCTGCTCACAGGTACACACACACACACACACACACCTACCTGGAGGATCACCTGTAGTGTTACCTGGAGGATCACCTGTAGTGTTACCTGTAGGATCACCTGTAGTGGTACCTGTAGGATCACCTGTAGTGTTACCTGTAGGATCACCTGTAGTGGTACCTGTAGTGTTACCTGGAGGATCACCTGTAGTGTTACCTGTAGGATCACCTGTAGTGTACCTGTAGTGTTACCTGGAGGATCACCTGTAGTGTACCTGTAGGATCACCTGGAGGATCACCTGTAGTGTTACCTGGAGGATCACCTGTAGTGTTACCTGGAGGATCACCTGTAGTGTACCTGTAGTGGTACCTGTAGTGGTACCTGTAGTGGTACCTGTAGGATCACCTGTAGTGGTACCTGTAGTGGTACCTGGAGGATCACCTGGAGGATCACCTGTAGTGGTACCTGTAGGTACCTGTAGGATCACCTGTAGTGGTACCTGTAGTGGTACCTGTAGTGGTACCTGTAGGATCACCTGTAGTGGTACCTGTAGTGGTACCTGTAGTGTTACCTGGAGGATCACCTGTAGTGTTACCTGTAGTGTTACTACCTGTAGTGGTACCTGTAGTGTTACCTGGAGGATCACCTGTAGGATCACCTGTAGGATCACCTGTAGGATCACCTGTAGGATCACCTGGAGGATCACCTGTAGTGGTACCTGTAGGATCACCTGTAGGATCACCTGTAGGATCACCTGTAGGATCACCTGTAGGATCACCTGTAGGATCACCTGTAGTGTTACCTGTGGCTCAGGTAAAGCTCCTCTTCATGTTTCCACAGAAGCGTGACGTGTCCTCAGGAGAAGGAGAAGTTTCCGTACGACATCGTGAAGATGGCGCTGCCGCCTGAAGCCCAGCTGGCCGCTGACGCTGAGGTGCCAATTCATCAATTAACAACCACTTGTGTGAAAAATGATCCCTGGTCTCCGTCTTGAGCTTCAATCTCAGGATCCATGTATCTGTGATCCTCTCCAGAATGGAAGGAGTCATCACATACAGAGCATCAACTAGTTCCTGAACAGTGTCCTTCACATGCTGATATCCAAGAGAGGGAGTTACACAGTCACAGATGGAGGAATAGAAAGCAGTATTCAATGTTTACTTCAGATTAGCTCCACGTCAGAAATGAGCATGCTTGATGTCTATCTCCATAGAGGCTGAATCATCATGTTAATCACATAGCTATCATATGCCTCAAACAGTCCTGATGCTTCTAGGTAATCACACATCCTGTCATGTTCACAGCTACAGGTGATACCTTTGTTAGCATGCTACTCTCATGTTGGAAGAGGACGCTCAGTGTTTTCACAACACCAGTCAATTAATAAACCCTTTAATGTTCTGTGTGTTGTGTGTGGTGTGTGTGTGTGTGTGTGTGTGTGTGTGTGTGTGTGTGTGTGTGTGTGTGTGTGTGTGTGTGTGTGTGTGTGTGTGTGTGTGTGTGTGTGTGTGTGTGTGTGTGTGTGTGTAGGAGCTCGGGGAGCACGATGACACGCCCTCAGCTGATGACCTCGTGGAGGCGTCGGCCAATCAGCATCTAGATAAATCTCCCAGTGCAGCACTGCGTGTTCAGGAAGCCATCCTGAAGGAACTGACCAATGAGGACGTGCACAAGGTACACACACAGCAGAAGCCCCTCCCCTGGTTAAAAGCTGCTCACAAAGTAGCAATACAAGCCCCCTAAATACAGGTAACCTGACCATGTGACCTCTCCAGGTGACCTGCTACGACCAGGATGTGGTGGGGGAGATGGAGGCGGAGCCTAAAGACCTGGGGGAGGGGAATCACGCCACGCAGACGCTCACCTTCACAGACAGCCTGGGGGGGGAGGTGAAGGACGAGCAGCCGCCCGGTTGGTCCACTGCCACCACAGACATGAAGTTTGAATACCTGATGTACGGACACCGAGAGCAGCTCGCCTGCCAGGTGTGTGGCAAGACCTTCCTGGACGAGAGCAGACTCAGGTAGGTGCCACTCACCTGTAGGTAACACACCTGTACAGTAACACACCTGACCAACTCACCTGTCAGTAACACACCTGTACAGTAACACACCTGACCAACTCACCTGTCAGTAACACACCTGTACAGTAACACACCTGACCAACTCACCTGTCAGTAACACACCTGACCAACTCACCTATCAGTAACACACCTGTACAGTAACACACCTGACCAACTCACCTGTCAGTAACACACCTGTACAGTAACTCACCTGTACAGTAACACACCTGACCAACTCACCTGTCAGTAACACACCTGTACAGTAACACACTGACCAACTCACCTGTACAGTAACACACCTGTACAGTAACACACCTGACCAACTCACCTGACCAACTCACCTGTACAGTAAACACACCTGACCAACTCACCTGACCAACTCACCTGTCAGTAACACACCTGTACAGTAACACACCTGACCAACTCACCTGTCAGTAACACACCTGACCAACTCACCTGTACAGTAACACACCTGACCAACTCACCTGTCAGTAACACACTTGACCAACTCACCTGTACAGTAACACACTGACCAACTCACCTATCAGTAACACACCTGTACAGTAACACACCTGACCAACTCACCTGACCAACTCACCTGTACAGTAACACACCTGACCAACTCACCTGACCAACTCACCTGTCAGTAACACACCTGTACAGTAACACACCTGACCAACTCACCTGTCAGTAACACACCTGACCAACTCACCTGTACAGTAACACACCTGACCAACTCACCTGTCAGTAACACACCTGACCAACTCACCTGTCAGTAACACACCTGTACGCTGACACACCTGCACACTTACTCACCTGGCCTCTCTTTGTTCAGGAACATGAGAAGCTTCACTCTGCAGAGCGACCATTCGTCTGTGAGATCTGCACCAAAGCTTTCACCACCCAGGCTCACCTGAAAGGTAAACAAGCTATCCTCAGGTACAGTCACCTGCCGGTAAAAACACACTGTCCTCAGGTACAGTCACTGCCGGTAAAAACACACCTGTCCTCAGGTACATTCACCTGCCGGTAAAAAACACACCTGTCCTCAGGTACATTCACCTGCCGGTAAAAACACACCTGTCCTCAGGTACAGTCACCTGCCGTAAAAACACACCTGTCCTCAAGTACAGTCCACCTGCCGGTAAAAACACACCTGTCCTCAGGTACATTCACCTGCCGGTAAAAACACACCTGTCCTCAAGTACAGTCACCTGCCGGTAAAAACACACCTGTCCTCAGGTACGTCACCTGCCGGTAAAAACAACCTGTCCTCAGGTACAGTCACCTGCCGGTAAAAACACACCTGTCCTCAGGTACATTCACCTGCCGGTAAAAACACACCTGTCCTCAAGTACAGTCACCTGCCGGTAAAAACACACCTGTCCTCAGGTACAGTCACCTGCCGGTAAAAACACACCTGTCCTCAAGTACAGTCACCTGCCGGTAAAAACACACCTGTCCTCAGGTACAGTCACCTGCCGGTAAAAACCACCTGTCCTCAGGTACATTCACCTGCCGGTAAAAACACACCTGTCCTCAAGTACAGTCACCTGCCGGTAAAAACACACTGTCCTCAGGTACAGTCACCTGCCGGTAAAAACACACCTGTCCTCAAGTACAGTCACCTGCCGGTAAAAACACACCTGTCCTCAAGTACAGTCACCTGCCGGTAAAAACACCCAAAGTTTTAGATCAATTTGGCCCCGCCCCTCACTTGTTTGTTTCGCTCCGTCCGCCTCACCTGTGTGTTTGGCCCCGCCCCTTACCTGTACATTTCAGAACACTGAAGATCCACACAGGCTACAAACCGTATAGGTGCGACGTTTGTGGGAAATCGTTTATTCGAGCACCGGACCTGAAGAAACATGAGCGAGTTCACAGCAACGAGAGGCCGTTCGCCTGCCAGATGTGTGACAAGGTGAGCTCACCTGTCTGTCACCTGACTCACCTGTCTGTCTGTCACCTGACTTCATCACCTGTCTGTCTGTCACCTGACTTCATCACCTGTCTGTCTGTCACCTGACTTCATCACCTGTCTGTCCTGTCACCTGACTTCATCACCTGTCTGTCTGTCACCTGACTTCATCACCTGTCTGTCTGTCACCTGACTCATCACCTGTCTGTCTGTCACCTGACTTCATCACCTGTCTGTCTGTCACCTGACTTCATCACCTGTCTCACCTGTCTGTCTCTCACCTGTCTTTATGACCTGTCTGTCTCTCACCTGTCTGTCTCTCACCTGTCTGTCTCTCACCTGTCTGTCTCTCACCTGTCTTTATGACCTGTCTCTCTCTCACCTGTCTGTCTCTCACCTGTCTGTCTCTCACCTGTCTGTCTCTCACCTGTCTGTCTCTCACCTGTCTGTCTCTCACCTGTCTGTCTCTCACCTGTCTGTCTCTCACCTGTCTGTCTCTCACCTGTCTGTCTCTCACCTGTCTCTCTCTCACCTGTCTCTCTCTCACCTGTCTGTCTCTCACCTGTCTGTCTCTCACCTGTCTGTCTCTCACCTGTCTGTCTCTCACCTGTCTGTCTCTCACCTGTCTCTCTCTCACCTGTCTGTCTCTCACCTGTCTGTCTCTCACCTGTCTGTCTCTCACCTGTCTGTCTCTCACCTGTCTCTCTCACCTGTCTGTCTCTCACCTGTCTGTCTCTCACCTGTCTGTCTCTCACCGTCTGTCTCTCACCTGTCTCTCTCACCTGTCTCTCTCTCACCTGTCTCTCTCTCACCTGTCTGTCTCTCACCTGTCTGTCTCTCACCTGTCTGTCTCTCACCTGTCTGTCTCTCACCTGTCTGTCTCTCACCTGTCTGTCTCTCACCTGTCCTGTCTCTCACCTGTCTGTCTCTCACCTGTCTGCAGGCCTTTAAACACAAGTCTCACCTGAAGGATCACGAGAGGAGACACAGAGGAGAGAAACCCTTCGTCTGTCACTCCTGCACCAAGGCCTTCGCCAAGGTAACACTACTACAGATACTACTACTACTGATACTACTACTACTACTGATACTACTACTACTGATACTACTACTACTACTGATACTACTACTACTGATACTACTACTACTACTGATACTACTACTGATACTACAGATACTACTACTACTGATACTACTACTACTGATACTACTACTACTACTGATACTACTACTACTGATACTACTACTACTGATACTACTACTACAGATACTACTACTACTGATACTACTACTACTACTACTACTGATACTACTACTACTACTACTACTGATACTACTACTACTACTACTACTGATACTACTACTACTACTACTACTGATACTACTACTACTGATACTACTACTACAGATACTACTACTACTGATACTACTACTACTACTACTACTGATACTACTGCTACTACTACTACTGATACTACTACTACTACTACTACTGATATACAGTATGGGCATAGATATGTCTCATAATTATTTGTGTGAACAGAAAAATAATGTGTGTGTAAATATGTGATTTGTAAATGTAAAACACCACAAATGCATTTAAAAGATTTGCAAACTCACAAATAAATTTGCAAATGTAAAACGGATCTGCAAATACGCTAAATATTTTCACAAATAAAAAAAAGATCTGTGAATATCTCTTTAACATTTACAACTTTCGATCAGCATTTGTGAATCCATTTTGTATTTGTCGACCAAAATGCGCTTGTGGATCTCAACTCTCTGCTTGTGGATCGTCTTTTCACACACACGGAGTTTTGGAGACATACTTTCCCGCCGGTCTCGGCAAAAATCTACTCGTGTCACTCGTTTATTTTCGGAAACCACGTGATGGCCTGCTGATGACGACATTTCCGCATATATATAGATAGACTATACATATATATACATAATATATATACATATATAATGTATATGTATATGTATATGTATATGTATATATATGTATATGTATATGTATATATATATATATATATATATATACATATATATATCTACATATACTATATATATATATATATACATACATACATATGGTACTGTTACTGATCTGAGTTCCCTGTGTCTCCAGGCGTCAGATCTAAAGCGTCACGAGAACAACATGCACAGTGAGAGGAAACAGCTGAACCCCCTGCAGAGCGACACTGAGACCCTGCAGGCTGCTGCCATGGCTGCTGAGGAACCATCTGGAGAACATCAGCTGCTCATAGCATCTGGAGAACATCAGCTGCTGAGGAACAACATCTGGAGAACATCAGCTCTTGAGGAACAACCCTGGAGAACATCAGCTCTTGAGGAACAACATCTGGAGAACATCAGCTGCTGAGGAACAACACCTGGAGAACATCAGCTGCTGAGGAACAACATCTGGAGAACATCAGCTCTTGAGGAACAACACCTGGAGAACATCAGCTCTTGAGGAACAACATCTGGAGAACATCAGCTGCTGAGGAACAACATCTGGAGAACATCAGCTGCTGAGGAACAACATCTGGAGAACATCAGCTGCTCATAACATCTGGAGAACATCAGCTGCTCATAACATCTGGAGAGCATCAGCTGCTCATAGCATCTGGAGAGCATCAGCTGCTGAGGAACCACATCTAGAGAACATCAGCTGCTGAGGAACCACATCTAGAGAACATCTCTTGTATAATTAACATTTTCACTGGTTTTAGTTTTAAGCAGTCGTTTCTTTTTTTTTTACCTGAACTGATGACCTCAACGATCATGTGACTGACACGTGACGAACATGTGACTGACACGTGACGAACATGTGACTGACACGTGACAACATGTGACTGACACGTGACGAACATGTGACTGACACGTGACGAACATGTGACTGACACGTGACGAACATATGATGGACACGTGATGAACATGTCATGAACAGGTGATGGACACGTGATGAACATGTGATGAACATGTGATGACACGTGATGAACATGTGATGGACACGTGACGAACATGTGGACACGTGACGAACATGTGAAGGACACGTGATGAACATGTGACTGACACGTGATGAACATGGCCGTCATGTGACTGACACGTGATGAACATGTGACTGACACTTGATGAACATGTGACTGACACGTGATGAACATGGCCGTCATGTGACTGACACGTGATGAACATGTGACTGACACTTGATGAACATGTGACTGACACTTGATGAACAGTGACTGACACTTGATGAACATGTGACTGACACTTGATGAACATGGCCGTGTAATTTTTGTATTTTTGTCTGAAGGTTTGTGTTGGTGTTTTAAACTGCAGCTCGCTCAGTTTAATGAGCAGAGCGGCTCTGTTTTAACCTCCGTCTGTTCCTTTCATCTCCTGCACTTTATATACATATCCATATTTAATATATATAACACAATAATATATATAATATAAATATAACAGTTCTCTGTAGTAACCAGCTCTGACCAGCAGGGGAGACGAAGCATCTTTTCAGGTTTTTATTATTTTACATCATTAAACAGGAAGCATAGAAAACTCATACAAATAATGTTCATGATGGGATGTGACGGTCACCATGACGACACACAGGTGTGGAGGTGAGACAGGCTGTGTGTCAGGGTTTGATCAGCCAATCACAGTGAGGGTTCACTCTGTAAACATCCAACAGCAGGCAGTCTGGAGGAAGACGCCGCTCACCTGGGAGACAGACAGACAGGTGAGCAGACAGACAGACAGGTGAGCAGACAGACAGACAGGTGAGCAGACAGACAGATAGGTGAGCAGACAGACAGACAGGTGAGCAGACAGACAGACAGATAGGTGAGCAGACAGACAGACAGGTGAGCAGACAGACAGACAGGTGAGCAGACAGACAGACAGGTGAGCAGACAGACACACAGGTGAGCAGACAGACAGACAGGTGAACAGACAGACACACAGGTGAGCAGACAGACACACAGGTGAGCAGACAGACAGACAGGTGAACAGACAGACACACAGGTGAACAGACAGACAGGTGAGCAGACAGACACACAGGTGAACAGACAGACAGGTGAGCAGACAGACAGACAGGTGAGCAGACAGACACACAGGTGAGCAGACAGACAGACAGGTGAACAGACAGACACACAGGTGAACAGACAGACAGGTGAGCAGACAGACAGGTGAGCAGACAGACAGACAGGTGAACAGACAGACAGGTGAGCAGACTGACAGACAGAGAACAGACAGACAGACAGGTGAACAGACAGACACACAGGTGAACAGACAGACAGTGAGCAGACAGACAGGTGAGCAGACAGACAGGTGAACAGACAGACAGGTGAGCAGACAGACAGACAGGTGAACAGACAGACACACAGGTGAACAGACAGACAGGTGAACAGACAGACGACAGGTGAGCAGACAGACAGGTGAGCAGACTGACAGACAGGTGAGCAGACAGATAGACAGACAGGTGAGCAGACAGACAGACAGGTGAACAGACAGACACACAGGTGAACAGACAGACAGGTGAGCAGACAGACAGGTGAGCAGACAGACAGACGAGCAGACACAGGTGAACAGACAGACAGACAGGTGAACAGACAGACAGGTGAGCAGACAGACAGGTGAACAGACAGACAGGTGAGCAGACAGACAGACAGGTGAACAGACAGACACACAGGTGAACAGACAGACAGGTGAACAGACAGACAGACAGGTGAGCAGACAGACAGGTGAGCAGACTGACAGACAGGTGAGCAGACAGACAGACAGGTGAACAGACAGACACACAGGTGAACAGACAGACAGGTGAGCAGACAGACAGGTGAGCAGACAGACAGACGAGCAGACACACAGGTGAACAGACAGACAGACAGGTGAACAGACAGACAGGTGAGCAGACAGACAGACAGGTGAGCAGACTGACAGACAGGTGAACAGACAGACAGACAGGTGAGCAGACTGACAGGTGAGCAGACAGACACACAGGTGAACAGACAGACAGGTGAACAGACAGACAGACAGGTGAGCAGACTGACAGACAGGTGAGCAGACAGACAGGTGAGCAGACTGACAGACGAGCAGACACACAGGTGAACAGACAGACGACAGGTAAACAGACAGACAGGTGAGCAGACAGACAGACAGGTGAGCAGACTGACAGACAGGTGAACAGACAGACAGACAGGTGAGCAGACAGACAGACGAGCAACCACAGGTGAACAGACAGACAGACAGGTAAACAGACAGACAGGTGAGCAGACAGACAGACAGGTGAGCAGACTGACAGACAGGTGAACAGACAGACAGACAGGTGAACAGACAGACAGGTGAGCAGACAGACACACAGGTGAACAGACAGACAGGTGAACAGACAGACAGACAGGTGAGCAGACTGACAGGTGAGCAGACAGACACACAGGTGAACAGACAGACAGGTGAACAGACAGACAGGTGAGCAGACTGACAGACAGGTGAGCAGACAGACAGACAGGTGAGCAGACTGACAGACAGGTGAGCAGACAGACAGGTGAGCAGACAGACAGACAGACAGGTGAGCAGACTGACAGACAGGTGAGCAGACAGACAGGTGAGCAGACAGACAGATAGACAGACAGACAGGTGAGCAGACAGACAGACAGATAGACAGACAGACAGGTGAGCAGACAGACAGACAGGTGAGCAGACAGACAGATAGACAGACAGACAGGTGAGCAGACAGACAGACAGATAGACAGACAGACAGGTGAGCAGACAGACAGACAGGTGAGCAGACTGACAGACAGGTGAGCAGACAGACAGGTGAGCAGACAGACAGACAGGTGAGCAGACAGACAGATAGACAGACAGACAGGTGAGCAGACAGACAGACAGATAGACAGACAGACAGGTGAGCAGACAGACAGACAGGTGAGCAGACAGACAGATAGACAGACAGACAGGTGAGCAGACTGACAGACAGGTGAGCAGACAGACAGACAGATAGACTGACAGACAGGTAAGCAGACAGACAGGTTTGGTATCTGTCTCACACATTTGAACTTGCAGTGTTACAGACTCACAGATGTTTCCTCCGACTTCATAAAGGTGCTGAGCAGAACAGCTGGAGGAGAGAGAGAGATTATGAGTGTGTGTGGTGTGTGTGCGTGTGTGTTCGTGTGTGTTCGTGTGTGTGGGATGTGTATTATTATGAGTGTGTGTTAGTGTGTGTGTTAGTGTGTGTGTTAGTGTGTGTTCGTGTGTGTGGGATGTGTATTATTATGAGTGTTGTGTTAGTGTGTGCTCGTGTGTGTGAGATGTGTATTAGTGTGAACATGTGACTGACACGTGACGAACATATGATGGACACGTGATGAACATGTCATGAACAGGTGATGGACACGTGATGAACATGTGATGAACATGTGATGGACACGTGATGAACATGTGATGGACACGTGACGAACATGTGGACACGTGACGAACATGTGAAGGACACGTGATGAACATGTGACTGACACGTGATGAACATGGCCGTCATGTGACTGACACGTGATGAACATGTGACTGACACTTGATGAACATGTGACTGACACGTGATGAACATGGCCGTCATGTGACTGACACGTGATGAACATGTGACTGACACTTGATGAACATGTGACTGACACGTGACGAACATATGATGGACACGTGATGAACATGTCATGAACAGGTGATGGACACGTGATGAACATGTGATGAACATGTGATGGACACGTGATGAACATGTGATGGACACGTGACGAAATGTGGACACGTGACGAACATGTGAAGGACACGTGATGAACATGTGACTGACACGTGATGAACATGGCCGTCATGTGACTGACACGTGATGAACATGTGACTGACACTTGATGAACATGTGACTGACACGTGATGAACATGGCCGTCATGTGACTGACACGTGATGAACATGTGACTGACACTTGATGAACATGTGACTGACACGTGATGAACATGGCCGTCATGTGACTGACACGTGATGAACATGTGACTGACACTTGATGAACATGTGACTGACACTTGATGAAGATGTGACTGACACTTGATGAACATGTGACTGACACTTGATGAACATGTGACTGACACTTGATGAACATGTGACTGACACTTGATGAACATGTGACTGACACTTGATGAACATGTGACTGACACTTGATGAACATGGCCGTGTAATTTTTGTATTTTTGTCTGAAGGTTTGTGTTGGTGTTTATAAACTGCAGCTCGCTCAGTTTAATGAGCAGAGCGGCTCTGTTTTAACCTCCGTCTGTTCCTTTCATCTCCTGCACTTTATATACATATCCATATTTAATATATATAACACAATAATATATATAATATAAATATAACAGTTCTCTGTAGTAACCAGCTCTGACCAGCAGGGGAGACGAAGCATCTTTTCAGGTTTTTATTATTTTACATCATTAAACAGGAAGCATAGAAAACTCATACAAATAATGTTCATGATGGGATGTGACGGTCACCATGACGACACACAGGTGTGGAGGTGAGACAGGCTGTGTGTCAGGGTTTGATCAGCCAATCACAGTGAGGGTTCACTCTGTAAACATCCAACAGCAGGCAGTCTGGAGGAAGACGCCGCTCACCTGGGAGACAGACAGACAGGTGAGCAGACAGACAGACAGGTGAGCAGACAGACAGATAGGTGAGCAGACAGACAGACAGGTGAGCAGACAGACAGATAGGTGAGCAGACAGACAGACAGGTGAGCAGACAGACAGACAGGTGAGCAGACAGACACACAGGTGAGCAGACAGACAGACAGGTGAACAGACAGACACACAGGTGAACAGACAGACAGGTGAGCAGACAGACACACAGGTGAACAGACAGACAGGTGAGCAGACAGACAGACAGGTGAGCAGACAGACACACAGGTGAGCAGACAGACAGACAGGTGAACAGACAGACACCAGGTGAACAGACAGACAGGTGAGCAGACAGACAGGTGAGCAGACAGACAGGTGAGCAGACAGACAGACAGGTGAACAGACAGACAGGTGAGCAGACTGACAGACAGGAGAACAGACAGACAGACAGGTGAACAGACAGACACACAGGTGAACAGACAGACAGGTGAGCAGACAGACAGGTGAGCAGACAGACAGGTGAACAGACAGACAGGTGAGCAGACAGACAGACAGGTGAACAGACAGACACACAGGTGAACAGACAGACAGGTGAACAGACAGACAGACAGGTGAGCAGACAGACAGGTGAGCAGACTGACAGACAGTGAGCAGACAGATAGACAGACAGGTGAGCAGACAGACAGACAGGTGAACAGACAGACACACAGGTGAACACAGACAGGTGAGCAGACAGACAGGTGAGCAGACAGACAGACGAGCAGACACACAGGTGAACAGACAGACAGACAGGTGAACAGACAGACAGGTGAGCAGACAGACAGTGAACAGACAGACAGGTGAGCAGACAGACAGACAGGTGAACAGACAGACACACAGGTGAACAGACAGACAGGTGAACAGACAGACAGACAGGTGAGCAGACAGACAGGTGAGCAGACTGACAGACAGGTGAGCAGACAGACAGACAGGTGAACAGACAGACACACAGGTGAACAGACAGACAGGTGAGCAGACAGACAGGTGAGCAGACAGACAGACGAGCAGACACACAGGTGAACAGACAGACAGACAGGTGAACAGACAGACAGGTGAGCAGACAGACAGACAGGTGAGCAGACTGACAGACAGGTGAACAGACAGACAGACAGGTGAGCAGACTGACAGGTGAGCAGACAGACACACAGGTGAACAGACAGACAGGTGAACAGACAGACAGGTGAGCAGACTGACAGACAGGTGAGCAGACAGACAGGTGAGCAGACAGACAGACAGGTGAGCAGACTGACAGACAGGTGAGCAGACAGACAGGTGAGCAGACAGACAGACGAGCAGACACACAGGTGAACAGACAGACAGACAGGTAAACAGACAGACAGGTGAGCAGACAGACAGACAGGTGAGCAGACTGACAGACAGGTGAACAGACAGACAGGTGAACAGACAGACAGGTGAGCAGACAGACACACAGGTGAACAGACAGACAGGTGAACAGACAGACAGACAGGTGAGCAGACTGACAGGTGAGCAGACAGACACACAGGTGAACAGACAGACAGGTGAACAGACAGACAGGTGAGCAGACTGACAGACAGGTGAGCAGACAGACAGACAGGTGAGCAGACTGACAGACAGGTGAGCAGACAGACAGGTGAGCAGACAGACAGACAGACAGGTGAGCAGACTGACAGACAGGTGAGCAGACAGACAGGTGAGCAGACAGACAGACAGGTGAGCAGACAGACAGATAGACAGACAGACAGGTGAGCAGACAGACAGACAGACAGATAGACAGACAGACAGGTGAGCAGACAGACAGACAGGTGAGCAGACAGACAGATAGACAGACAGACAGGTGAGCAGACAGACAGACAGATAGACAGACAGACAGGTGAGCAGACAGACAGACAGGTGAGCAGACTGACAGACAGGTGAGCAGACAGACAGGTGAGCAGACAGACAGACAGGTGAGCAGACAGACAGATAGACAGACAGACAGGTGAGCAGACAGACAGACAGATAGACAGACAGACAGGTGAGCAGACAGACAGACAGGTGAGCAGACAGACAGATAGACAGACAGACAGTGAGCAGACTGACAGACAGGTGAGCAGACAGACAGACAGATAGACTGACAGACAGGTAAGCAGACAGACAGGTTTGGTATCTGTCTCACACATTTGAACTTGCAGTGTTACAGACTCACAGATGTTTCCTCCGACTTCATAAAGGTGCTGAGCAGAACAGCTGGAGGAGAGAGAGAGATTATGAGTGTGTGTGTGTGTGTGTGCGTGTGTGTTCGTGTGTGTTCGTGTGTGTGGGATGTGTATTATTATGAGTGTGTGTGTTAGTGTGTGTGTTAGTGTGTGTTAGTGTGTGTGTTAGTGTGTGTTCGTGTGTGTGGGATGTGTATTATTATGAGTGTGTGTGTTAGTGTGTGCTCGTGTGTGTGAGATGTGTATTAGTGTGAGTGTGTGTGTGGGATGTGTTTTAGTGTGTGTGTCTTTGTGTGTGAGATGTGTATTAGTGTGTGTGTGGGATGTGTGAGTGTGTGTTACCTGTTGTCACACTCGAAGCGGGCGATCACATCTCTGGCTCTCGTCTGTCCGTCAAGCTGTATCGCCATGGAGACCTTAGTGTGGCAGGGGCGTGAACCCTGATCACACCTTCACACAACTCTGTGATCTACACACACACACACACACATTACATTTGAGAGAAAACACACACCTGGTCTCTGTCTCACCTGGTCTCTGTCTCACCTGGTCTGTGTCTCACCTGGTCTCTGTCTCACCTGGTCTCATCTGGTCTGTGTCTAACCTGGTCTCTGTCTCACCTGGTCTCTGTCTCACCTGGTCTATGTCTCACCTTGTCTCACCTGGTCTATGTCTCACCTGTTTCACCTGGTCTCATCTGGTCTGTGTCTAACCTGGTCTCTGTCTCACCTGGTCTCACCTGATCTGTCTCACCTGGTCTCTGTCTCACCTGGTCTCACCTGTTCTCACCTGGTCTCATCTGGTCTGTGTCTCACCTGGTCTCTGTCTCACCTGGTCTGTGTCAGAGGTTGCGCTCGTCTTTTTCGCTGCCCGTCATTTTGACGGGCAGGATCTTAACATTTCCGTCAAAATACATGATCACCCGTCGGTCTGTACACAACTCTGACGGGGGGTGGTGGAGAGAGCATGCCACTGCACCTCGCGGGAGCCCCCTCCCCCGGGAGCCCCCTCCCCCCGGGAGCGCGCACAGCGTAAAAAAATACTCAGACATTTCATTGATTTGTGATAAATGTAGCTTTGGAACAATATCATTTCCTTTTCGGCGGGCGTGCAGAACACCAGAGATTAGAACAAACTCAGAACACCAGAGATTAGAACAAACTCAGAACACCGGAGATTAGAACAAACTCAGAACACCAGAGCTCTCTGCGGGGAGGCTCTGGTGCTGCTCTGAGTTTGTTCTAATCTGTCAAACGGCTTTCTGTGTCTCACCTGGTTTGTGTGGTCTCACCTGGTCTCACCTGGTCTGTGTCTCACCTGGTCTCACCTGTTCTCTGTCTCACCTGGTCTCTGTCTCACCTGGTCTGTGTCTCACCTGGTCTCACCTGGTCTGTGTCTCACCTGGTCTCACCTGGTCTCACCTGGTCTCTGTCTCATCTGGTGTCAGTCTCACCTGGTCTCTGTCTCACCTGGTCTCACCTGTTCTCACCTGGTCTCACCTGTTCTCTGTCTCACCTGGTCTCTGTCTCACCTGGTTTCTCCTGGTCTCTGTCTCACCTGGTCTCACCTGTTCTCTGTCTCACCTGGTCTCTGTCTCACCTGGTCTGTGTCTCACTGGTCTCTGTCTCACCTGGTCTCACCTGTTCTCTGTCTCACCTGGTCTCTGTCTCACCTGGTCTGTGTCTCACCTGGTCTGTGTCTCACCTGGTCTCTGTCTCACCTGGTCTCACCTGTTCTCTGTCTCACCTGGTCTCTGTCTCACCTGGTCTGTGTCTCACCTGGTCTCATCCGGTCTCACCTGGTCTCTGTCTCACCTGGTCTCACCTGTTCTCTGTCTCACCTGGTCTCTGTCTCACCTGGTTTCTCCTGGTCTCTGTCTCACCTGGTCTCACTTGGTCTCTCCTGGTCTCTGTCTCACCTGGTTCTGGTGGTTCTTGTGGTTCGTCCACCTCAGAAGTCGTCTCTTGGCCTTCGTCAGGCCGAGCTGCTTCTGATTGGACGCCTGGTTCATCTGCCTCACCTGAGACAACAGGAAGGTGGGTACCTGGGAAACAGGAAGTGGTCACAAACAGCAGGAAGTGATGTCAGAGACAGACGGGGGGCTTCTGACTCACGGTCCACAAGACGTCCAGGTGTGCGACCATCAGGCGGACCAGGTGAGCCCCCCCCACCGCCTCCTCCATCTCCTCCTGCTGTTTGGACAGGAAGCGCTTGTTGCCACGGCGATGGCAGGTGAACAGGTTAGGCGCCATCACCATGGAAACGTTCCAGAGAGACATCCTGTTCTGGTCCTGATGGGAGACCACCTGACGCAAGAAGACCAGCAGCACCTGTTGGAGACACACAGGTGAGAGAGAGACAGGTGAGACACAGGTGAGACACACAGGTAGAGACACAGGTGAGACAGACAGGTTGAGACACACAGGTGAGACACACAGGTAGAGACAGAGACAGGTGAGACACACAGGTAGAGACAGACAGGTGAGACACACAGGTAGAGACAGACAGGTGAGACACACAGGTAGGGATACTGAGGTAAACCAGACTGATTTAAGGTGGACTGATTTAAGGTGGACTTACTCTCAGAGTCTCTCTGTTAGCTTCGGGCAGCAGCAGCGTCAGCAGCTGAAGAGCCTGAACCTGATGAAGCACTGAGGACACACCTGTAGGAGAGAGAGAGTCACCTGTGTGTGTGTGTGTGTGGTGTGTGTGTGTGTGTGTGTGTGTGTGTGTGTGTGTGTGTGTGTGTGTGTGTGTGTGTGTGTGTGTGTGTGTGTGTGTGTGTGTGTGTGTGGTGTGCGTACCCAGCACAGCGCGGTAGGTGGACAGGTGTGTGTGTGTCAGCAGAGGTGTGGCAGCTCTCTGATGAACAGCTTCAGCAGACCTGCAGCGTCCACCTGTCTCACTGACGACCAGTCGAACCCTCCACTGCTGCACCTGTCTAACTCTCTGCGCAGGTACTGCAGACAGACAGGCACACAGACAGGTCAGATCTACACCTGTACTCACATGGTTCATATATAAAGTGTGTGTGTTACCTTCAGTCTAGCAGCTGATCCTGGTACTCTGAGAATCCCTTCTGTCTGCAGGCCGGTCTGCTCTAAGATACACAACAACTACACACACACACACACACACACACACACACACACACACACACACACACACACACACACACACACACACATTAACTTATATAAGAGTCTGAAGAGGTCGGCAGGAAACAAAGATGGCCGCCTCCTCTCACCTTCTGAAAGACGACAGGAACTTTGACCCCAGGACACGTCTTCCTGTCGTTTCCAGCAGCAGACTCCAGAGGAACAGCAAACACACCCCCCTCTGAGAGAGAGACAGGCAGGTGTAAGCTGATGTCTCAGGTGAGTCTCAGGTGTGTCTCAGGTGTGTCTCAGTGGTCTCAGGTGTGTCTCAGGTGTGTCTCAGTGGTCTCAGGTGTGTCTCAGTGGTCTCAGGTGTGTCTCAGGTGTGTCTCAGTGGTCTCAGGTGTGTCTCATTGGTCTCAGGTGTGTCTCATTGGTCTCAGGTGTGTCTCATTGGTCTCAGGTGTGTATCAGTGGTCTCAGGTGTGTCTCAGTGGTCTCAGGTGTGTCTCAGGTGTGTCTCAGTGGTCTCAGGTGTGTCTCATTGGTCTCAGGTGTGTCTCAGTGGTCTCAGGTGTGTCTCAGTGGTCTCAGTGTGTCTCAGTGTCTCAGGTGTGTCTCAGTGGTCTCAGGTGTGTCTCAGGTGTGTCTTAGTGGTCTCAGGTGTGTCTCAGTGGTCTCAGGTGTGTCTCAGGTGTGTCTCAGGTGTGTCTCAGGTGTGTCTCATTGGTCTCAGGTGTGTCTCAGTGGTCTCAGGTGTGTCTTAGTGGTCTCAGGTGTGTCTCAGGTGTGTCTCAGGTGTTCTCAGGTGTGTCTCAGTGGTCTCAGGTGTGTCTCGGTGGTCTCAGGTGAATCTCAGGTTTGTCTCAGGTGGTCTCAGTGGTCTCAGGTGTGTCTCAGGTGTGTCTCAGGTGAATCTCAGGTTTGTCTCAGGTGTGTCTCAGGTGTGTCTCATTGGTCTAGGTGTGTCTCATTGGTCTCAGGTGTGTCTAATTGGTCTCAGGTGTGTCTCAGGTGTCTCAGGTGTGTCTCATTGGTCTCAGGTGTGTCTCATTGGTCTCAGGTGTGTCTCAGTGGTCTCAGGTGTGTCTCAGTGGTCTCAGGTGTGTCTCAGTGGTCTCAGGTGTGTCTCAGTGGTCTCAGGTGTGTCTCAGTGGTCTCAGGTGTGTCTCAGGTGTGTCTCAGGTGTGTCTCAGTGGTCTCAGGTGTGTCTCGGTGGTCTCAGGTGAATCTCAGGTTTGTCTCAGGTGTGTCTCAGGTGTGTCTCAGGTGTGTCTCATTGGTCTCAGGTGTGTCTCATTGGTCTCAGGTGTGTCTCAGGTCTCAGGTGTGTCTCAGTGTGTCTCAGGTGTGTCTCATTGGTCTCAGGTGTGTCTCATTGGTCTCAGGTGTGTCTCAGTGGTCTCAGGTGTGTCTCAGGTGTGTCTCAGTGGTCTCAGGTGTGTCTCAGTGGTCTCAGGTGTGTCTCAGTGGTCTCAGGTGTGTCTCATTGGTCTCAGGTGTGTCTCAGTGGTCTCAGGTGTGTCTCAGTGGTCTCAGGTGTGTCTCAGTGGTCTCAGGTGTGTCTCAGTGGTCTCAGGTGTGTCTCAGGTGTGTCTCAGTGGTCTCAGGTGTGTCTCAGTGGTCTCAGGTGTGTCTCATTGGTCTCAGGTGTGTCTCAGTGGTCTCAGTGTGGTGTGTCAGTGGTCTCAGGTGTGTCTCAGTGGTCTCATGTGTGTCTCAGTGGTCTCAGGTGTGTCTCAGTGGTCTCAGGTGTGTCTCAGGTGTCTCAGGTGTGTCTCAGGTGTGTCTCAGTGGTCTCAGGTGTGTCTCGGTGGTCTCAGGTGAATCTCAGGTTTGTCTCAGGTGTGTCTCAGTGGTCTCAGGTGTGTCTCAGGTGTGTCTCAGGTGAATCTCAGGTTTGTCTCAGGTGTGTCTCAGGTGTGTCTCATTGGTCTCAGGTGTGTCTCATTGGTCTCAGGTGTGTCTCATTGGTCTCAGGTGTGTCTCAGGTGTGTCTCATTGGTCTCAGGTGTGTCTCATTGGTCTCAGGTGTGTCTCAGTGGTCTCAGGTGTGTCTCAGGTGTGTCTCAGTGGTCTCAGGTGTGTCTCAGTGGTCTCAGGTGTGTCTCAGGTGTGTCTCAGGTGTGTCTCAGGTGTGTCTCAGTGTCTCAGGTGTGTCTCGGTGGTCTCAGGTGAATCTCAGGTTTGTCTCAGGTGTGTCTCAGTGGTCTCAGGTGTGTCTCAGGTGTGTCTCAGGTGAATCTCAGGTTTGTCTCAGGTGTGTCTCAGGTGTGTCTCATGGTCTCAGGTGTGTCTCATTGGTCTCAGGTGTGTCTAATTGGTCTCAGGTGTGTCTCAGGTTGTCTCAGGTGTGTCTCATTGGTCTCAGGTGTGTCTCATTGGTCTCAGGTGTGTCTCAGTGGTCTCAGGTGTGTCTCAGTGGTCTCAGGTGTGTCTCAGTGGTCTCAGGTGTGTCTCAGTGGTCTCAGGTGTGTCTCAGTGGTCTCAGGTGTGTCTCAGTGGTCTCAGGTGTGTCTCAGGTGTGTCTCAGGTGTGTCTCAGGTGTGTCTCAGTGGTCTCAGGTGTGTCTCGGTGGTCTCAGGTGAATCTCAGGTTTGTCTCAGGTGTGTCTCAGGTGTGTCTCAGGTGTGTCTCATTGGTCTCAGGTGTGTCTCATTGGTCTCAGGTGTGTCTCATTGGTCTCAGGTGTGTCTCAGGTGTGTCTCAGGTGTGTCTCAGGTGTGTCTCATTGGTCTCAGGTGTGTCTCATTGGTCTCAGGTGTGTCTCAGTGGTCTCAGGTGTGTCTCAGGTGTGTCTCAGTGGTCTCAGGTGTGTCTCAGTGGTCTCAGGTGTGTCTCAGTGGTCTCAGGTGTGTCTCATTGGTCTCAGGTGTGTCTCAGTGGTCTCAGGTGTGTCTCAGTGGTCTCAGGTGTGTCTCAGTGGTCTCAGGTGTGTCTCAGTGGTCTCAGGTGTGTCTCATGGTCTCAGGTGTGTCTCAGTAGTCTCAGGTGTGTCTCATTGGTCTCAGGTGTGTCTCAGTGGTCTCAGGTGTGTCTCAGTGGTCTCAGGTGTGTCTCAGTGGTCTCAGGTGTGTCTCAGTGGTCTCAGGTGTGTCTCAGTGGTCTCAGGTGTGTCTCAGTGGTCTCAGGTGTGTCTCAGTGGTCTCAGGTGTGTCTCAGTGGTCTCAGGTGTGTCTCAGTGTGTCTTAGTGGTCTCAGGTGTGTCTCAGTGGTCTCAGGTGTGTCTCAGGTGTGTCTCAGGTGTGTCTCAGGTGTGTCTCATTGGTCTCAGGTGTGTCTCAGTGGTCTCAGGTGTGTCTTAGTGGTCTCAGGTGTGTCTCAGGTGTGTCTCAGGTGTGTCTCAGGTGTGTCTCAGTGGTCTCAGGTGTGTCTCGGTGGTCTCAGGTGAATCTCAGGTTTGTCTCAGGTGTGTCTCAGTGGTCTCAGGTGTGTCTCAGGTGTGTCTCAGGTGAATCTCAGGTTTGTCTCAGGTGTGTCTCAGGTGTGTCTCATTGGTCTCAGGTGTGTCTCATGGTCTCAGGTGTGTCTAATTGGTCTCAGGTGTGTCTCAGGTGTGTCTCAGGTGTGTCTCATTGGTCTCAGGTGTGTCTCATTGGTCTCAGGTGTGTCTCAGTGGTCTCAGGTGTGTCTCAGTGGTCTCAGGTGTGTCTCAGTGGTCTCAGGTGTGTCTCAGTGGTCTCAGGTGTGTCTCAGTGGTCTCAGGTGTGTCTCAGGTGTGTCTCAGGTGTGTCTCAGTGGTCTCAGTGGTCTCGGTGGTCGTGGTCAGGTGAATCTCAGGTTTGTCTCAGGTGTGTCTCAGGTGTGTCTCAGGTGTGTCTCATTGGTCTCAGGTGTGTCTCATTGGTCTCAGGTGTGTCTCATTGGTCTCAGGTGTGTCTCAGGTGTGTCTCAGGTGTGTCTCATTGGTCTCAGGTGTGTCTCATTGGTCTCAGGTGTGTCTCAGTGGTCTCAGGTGTGTCTCAGGTGTGTCTCAGTGGTCTCAGGTGTGTCTCAGTGGTCTCAGGTGTGTCTCAGTGGTCTCAGGTGTGTCTCATGGTCTCAGGTGTGTCTCAGTGGTCTCAGGTGTGTCTCAGTGGTCTCAGGTGTGTCTCAGTGGTCTCAGGTGTGTCTCAGTGGTCTCAGGTGTGTCTCAGGTGTGTCTCAGTGGTCTCAGGTGTGTCTCAGTGGTCTCAGGTGTGTCTCATTGGTCTCAGGTGTGTCTCAGTGGTCTCAGGTGTGTCTCAGTGGTCTCAGGTGTGTCTCAGTGGTCTCATGTGTGTCTCAGTGGTCTCAGGTGTGTCTCAGTGGTCTCAGGTGTGTCTCAGGTGTGTCTCAGGTGTGTCTCAGGTGTGTCTCAGTGGTCTCAGGTGTGTCTCGGTGGTCTCAGGTGAATCTCAGGTTTGTCTCAGGTGTGTCTCAGTGGTCTCAGGTGTGTCTCAGGTGTGTCTCAGGTGAATCTCAGGTTTGTCTCAGGTGTGTCTCAGGTGTGTCTCATTGGTCTCAGGTGTGTCTCATTGGTCTCAGTGTGTCTCATTGGTCTCAGGTGTGTCTCAGGTGTGTCTCATTGGTCTCAGGTGTGTCTCATTGGTCTCAGGTGTGTCTCAGTGGTCTCAGGTGTGTCTCAGGGTGTCTCAGTGGTCTCAGGTGTGTCTCAGTGGTCTCAGTGTGTCTCAGGTGTGTCTCAGGTGTGTCTCAGGTGTGTCTCAGTGGTCTCAGGTGTGTCTCGGTGGTCTCAGGTGAATCTCAGGTTTGTCTCAGGTGTGTCTCAGTGGTCTCAGGTGTGTCTCAGGTGTGTCTCAGGTGAATCTCAGGTTTGTCTCAGGTGTGTCTCAGGTGTGTCTCATTGGTCTCAGGTGTGTCTCATTGGTCTCAGGTGTGTCTAATTGGTCTCAGGTGTGTCTCAGGTGTGTCTCAGGTGTGTCTCATTGGTCTCAGGTGTGTCTCATTGGTCTCAGGTGTGTCTCAGGGTCTCAGGTGTGTCTCAGTGGTCTCAGGTGTGTCTCAGTGGTCTCAGGTGTGTCTCAGTGGTCTCAGGTGTGTCTCAGTGGTCTCAGGTGTGTCTCAGTGGTCTCAGGTGTGTCTCAGGTGTGTCTCAGGTGTGTCTCAGGTGTGTCTCAGTGGTCTCAGGTGTGTCTCGGTGGTCTCAGGTGAATCTCAGGTTTGTCTCAGGTGTGTCTCAGGTGTGTCTCAGGTGTGTCTCATTGGTCTCAGGTGTGTCTCATTGGTCTCAGGTGTGTCTCATTGGTCTCAGGTGTGTCTCAGGTGTGTCTCAGGTGTCTCAGGTGTGTCTCATTGGTCTCAGGTGTGTCTCATTGGTCTCAGGTGTGTCTCAGTGGTCTCAGGTGTGTCTCAGGTGTGTCTCAGTGGTCTCAGGTGTGTCTCAGTGGTCTCAGGTGTGTCTCAGTGGTCTCAGGTGTGTCTCATTGGTCTCAGGTGTGTCTCAGTGGTCTCAGGTGTGTCTCAGTGGTCTCAGGTGTGTCTCAGTGGTCTCAGGTGTGTCTCAGTGGTCTCAGGTGTGTCTCATTGGTCTCAGGTGTGTCTCAGTAGTCTCAGGTGTGTCTCATTGGTCTCAGGTGTGTCTCAGTGGTCTCAGGTGTGTCTCAGTGGTCTCAGGTGTGTCTCAGTGGTCTCAGGTGTGTCTCAGTGGTCTCAGGTGTGTCTCAGTGGTCTCAGGTGTGTCTCAGGTGTGTCTCAGGTGTGTCTCAGGTGTGTCTCAGTGGTCTCAGGTGTGTCTCGGTGGTCTCAGGTGAATCTCAGGTTTGTCTCAGGTGTGTCTCAGTGGTCTCAGGTGTGTCTCAGGTGTGTCTCAGGTGAATCTCAGGTTTGTCTCAGGTGTGTCTCAGGTGTGTCTCATTGGTCTCAGGTGTGTCTCATTGGTCTCAGGTGTGTCTCATTGGTCTCAGGTGTGTCTCAGGTGTGTCTCATTGGTCTCAGGTGTGTCTCATTGGTCTCAGGTGTGTCTCAGTGGTCTCAGGTGTGTCTCAGTGGTCTCAGGTGTGTCTCAGTGGTCTCAGGTGTGTCTCAGTGGTCTCAGGTGTGTCTCATTGGTCTCAGGTGTGTCTCATTGGTCTCAGGTGTGTCTCTGTGGTCTCAGGTGTGTCTCAGTGGTCTCAGGTGTGTCTCAGTGGTCTCAGGTGTGTCTCAGGTGTGTCTCAGTGGTCTCAGGTGTGTCTCATTGGTCTCAGGTGTGTCTCAGTGTCTCAGGTGTGTCTCATTGGTCTCAGGTGTGTCTAATTGGTCTCAGGTGTGTCTCAGGTGTGTCTCAGGTGTGTCTCATTGTCTCAGGTGTGTCTCAGTGGTCTCAGGTGTGTCTCAGTGGTCTCAGGTGTGTCTCAGTGGTCTCAGGTGTGTCTCAGTGGTCTCAGGTGTGTCTCAGGTGTGTCTTAGTGGTCTCAGGTGTGTCTCAGTGGTCTCAGGTGTGTCTCAGGTGTGTCTCAGGTGTGTCTCATTGGTCTCAGGTGTGTCTCAGTGGTCTCAGGTGTGTCTTAGTGGTCTCAGGTGTGTCTCAGGTGTGTCTCAGGTGTGTCTCAGGTGTGTCTCAGTGGTCTCAGGTGTGTCTCGGTGGTCTCAGGTGAATCTCAGGTTTGTCTCAGGTGTGTCTCAGTGGTCTCAGGTGTGTCTCAGGTGTGTCTCAGGTGAATCTCAGGTTTGTCTCAGGTGTGTCTCAGGTGTGTCTCATTGGTCTCAGGTGTGTCTCATTGGTCTCAGGTGTGTCTAATTGGTCTCAGGTGTGTCTCAGGTGTGTCTCAGGTGTGTCTCATTGGTCTCAGGTGTGTCTCATTGGTCTCAGGTGTGTCTCAGTGGTCTCAGGTGTGTCTCAGTGGTCTCAGGTGTGTCTCAGTGGTCTCAGGTGTGTCTCAGTGGTCTCAGGTGTGTCTCAGTGGTCTCAGGTGTCTCAGTGGTCTCAGGTGTGTCTCAGGTGTGTCTCAGGTGTGTCTCAGTGGTCTCAGGTGTGTCTCGGTGGTCTCAGGTGAATCTCAGGTTTGTCTCAGGTGTGTCTCAGGTGTGTCTCAGGTGTGTCTCATTGGTCTCAGGTGTGTCTCATTGGTCTCAGGTGTGTCTCATGGTCTCAGGTGTGTCTCAGGTGTGTCTCAGGTGTGTCTCATTGGTCTCAGGTGTGTCTCATTGGTCTCAGGTGTGTCTCAGTGGTCTCAGGTGTGTCTCAGGTGTGTCTCAGTGGTCTCAGGTGTGTCTCAGTGGTCTCAGGTGTGTCTCAGTGGTCTCAGGTGTGTCTCATTGGTCTCAGGTGTGTCTCAGTGGTCTCAGGTGTGTCTCATGGTCTCAGGTGTGTCTCAGTGGTCTCAGGTGTGTCTCAGTGGTCTCAGGTGTGTCTCAGGTGTGTCTCAGTGGTCTCAGGTGGTCTCAGTGTCTCAGGTGTGTCTCATTGGTCTCAGGTGTGTCTCAGTGGTCTCAGGTGTGTCTCAGTGGTCTCAGGTGTGTCTCAGTGGTCTCATGTGTGTCTCAGTGGTCTCAGGTGTGTCTCAGTGGTCTCAGGTGTGTCTCAGGTGTGTCTCAGGTGTGTCTCAGGTGTGTCTCAGTGGTCTCAGGTGTGTCTCGGTGGTCTCAGTGAATCTCAGGTTTGTCTCAGGTGTGTCTCATTGGTCTCAGGTGTGTCTCAGGTGTGTCTCAGGTGTCTCAGGTTTGTCTCAGGTGTGTCTCAGGTGTGTCTCATTGGTCTCAGGTGTGTCTCATTGGTCTCAGGTGTGTCTCATTGGTCTCAGGTGTGTCTCAGGTGTGTCTCATTGGTCTCAGGTGTGTCTCATTGTCTCAGGTGTGTCTCAGTGGTCTCAGGTGTGTCTCAGGTGTGTCTCAGTGGTCTCAGTTCATTGTGTCTCAGTGGTCTCAGGTGTGTCTCAGGTGTGTCTCAGGTGTGTCTCAGGTGTGTCTCAGTTGTCTCAGGTGTGTCTCGGTGGTCTCAGGTGATCTCAGGTTTGTCTCAGGTGTGTCTCAGGTGGTCTCAGGTGTGTCTCAGGTGTGTCTCAGGTCTCAGGTGTGTCTCAGGTGTGGTCTCAGGTGTGTCTCATTGGTCTCAGGTGTGTCTCATGGTCTCAGGTGTGTCTAATTGGTCTCAGGTGTGTCTCAGGTGTGTCCAGGTGTGTCTCATTGGTCTCAGGTGTGTCTCATTGGTCTCAGGTGTGTCTCAGTGGTCTCAGGTGTGTCTCAGTGGTCTCAGGTGTGTCTCAGTGGTCTCAGGTGTGTCTCAGTGGTCTCAGGTGTGTCTCAGTGGTCTCAGTGTGTCTCAGTGGTCTCAGGTGTGTCTCAGGGTGTCTCAGGTGTGTCTCAGGTGTGTCTCAGTGGTCTCAGGTGTGTCTCGGTGGTCTCAGGTGAATCTCAGGTTTGTCTCAGGTGTGTCTCAGGTGTGTCTCAGGTGTGTCTCATTGGTCTCAGGTGTGTCTCATTGGTCTCAGGTGTGTCTCATGGTCTCAGGTGTGTCTCAGGTGTGTCTCAGGGTGTCTCAGGTGTGTCTCATTGGTCTCAGGTGTGTCTCATTGGTCTCAGGTGTGTCTCAGTGGTCTCAGGTGTGTCTCAGGGTGTCTCAGTGGTCTCAGGTGTGTCTCAGTGGTCTCAGGTGTGTCTCAGTGGTCTCAGGTGTGTCTCAGTGGTCTCAGGTGTGTCTCAGTGGTCTCAGGTGTGTCTCAGTGGTCTCAGGGTGTCTCAGTGGTCTCAGGTGTGTCTCAGTGGTCTCAGGTGTGTCTCATTGGTCTCAGGTGTGTCTCAGTAGTCTCAGGTGTGTCTCATTGGTCTCAGGTGTGTCTCAGTGGTCTCAGGTGTGTCTCAGTGGTCTCAGGTGTGTCTCAGTGGTCTCAGGTGTGTCTCAGTGGTCTCAGGTGTGTCTCAGTGGTCTCAGGTGTGCTCAGGTGTGTCTCAGGTGTGTCTCAGGTGTGTCTCAGTGGTCTCAGGTGTGTCTCGGTGGTCTCAGGTGAATCTCAGGTTTGTCTCAGTGTGGTCAGTGGTCTCAGGTGTGTCTCAGTGGTGTCTCAGGTGAATCTCAGGTTTGTCTCAGGTGTGTCTCAGGTGTGTCTCATTGGTCTCAGGTGTGTCTCATTGGTCTCAGGTGTGCATTGGTCTCAGTGTGTCTATTAGGTGTCTCATTGGTCTCAGGTGTGTTCATTGGGTCTCAGGTGTGTCTCAGTGGTCTCAGGTGTGTCTCAGTGGTCTCAGGTGTGTCTCAGTGGTCTCAGGTGTGTCTCAGTGGTCTCAGTGTGTCTCATTGGTCTCAGGTGTGTCTCATTGGTCTCAGGTGTGTCTCTGTGGTCTCAGGTGTGTCTCAGTGTCTCAGGGTGTCTCAGTGTCTCAGGTGTGTCTCAGGTGTGTCTCAGTGGTCTCAGGTGTCTCATTGGTCTCAGGTGTGTCTCAGTGGTCTCAGGGTGTCTCATGTCTCAGGTGTGTCTAATTGGTCTCAGGTGTGTCTCAGGTGGTCTCAGGTGTGTCTCATTGGTCTCAGGTGTGTCTCATTGGTCTCAGGTGTGTCTAATTGGTCTCAGGTGTGTCTCAGGGTGTCTCAGGT